>PVIW01004696.1:0-54894 GCA_004026585.1 Noctilio leporinus | reverse complement strand
GTCAGGCAATCTTGAATAGGATACCTGCCTAACTTCTCTGAGCCCAGATTTTGGTACCTGTAAATCTAAGGGATTAAGTCAGTGCAGTAGTTTCCAAGTCTTGTCTTCTGAAGTCCTCAGTTTCCTCAGAGGTGATTTAGATGCCACTTCCCAGGCCAGCGGAGGCTCAGGTGACCTTATTCTTGAAGAGCAGTTCTGATCTATCTATTTTGTATGTTGGGACTCTGTGCAGGATGTCACGGTGGGGGTGGGGAGTAGTTTAGTGTTGAAAGTGAACTTATAATATAGACTGCCCTGGCTGGTGACACAGTGGATAAGGTGCCGGCCTGTGAACCCAAATGCTGCTTGTTCGATTCCCAGCCAGGGCACATAACCAGGTTGTAAGCCATGTCTTCAGCCAGGTCTGTGGCTGGAGGCAGGTGAAAGGCAACCATACATTGATGTCTCTCTCCCTCTCTGCCTCTCTCCCTCCCACTCTCTCCGAAAATAATAAATACAATCTTTAAAAAAAAAAATAATAATATAGACCTGTAAATTCTGTAAGGTACTATACTGCACCTCCCATAAGTCAGAAGATCCCCCAGCCACTTCCACTTGGGGGGCTCTGGATAGATGAAGAAACGCTGAAACAGCTCAGGTAAGGTGTGTGACAGACATTGTCCTGTGCTGCTGGTGTTCCTCAGGGCCACATGCCTCAACTAATGGAGACAGCCTCTCTATGGGACATCCTTGGCAAATGTGAGACTCAGCCTGAAAGGTTTTCTTGCTCCCTTCCAACCCCCACCTTCAGCATAATACCTGATTCCCTACTCTATGTATCTGAGTCTTAGAGAGCCCTTGCATAAGGTTGCAGTGTCCTAATGAAGTACGAAAAAGCTTCTTTATCAAGGACTCAAGGAAGCCCGGAGTTTGTTTTTATCTGTTTCTATTACATCTTTCTAAATATAATCTTATTAAATGTATTAACAGAGTTACTTTGTTTTTTAAAAACACACATCATTTCAATATCAAAATATCTTATTAATTCCAATCCAATAAAATAAATTTGAATAGTTCCCTGAATATGTAGTCATGGGAGCTGACAACTATTGCAGTCTATATTTAATTAATGCTGCTTATTTCATGAAAAGTAAAAATATAGTAAACTATTTCATTTTTAAACCATCTTAGCACTAAAGGAGCAATAATATATGAGAATTAGTCAAAAATAATAAAAATAGTCCATTTTTTAAACATAGAAGTGAGATATATATTTTAACATGTTTTCTGCCTTCCATGGATAGTGTATAGCATAAAACTGTTTAATTTAGTCATGTTCCTGGCATGCATTAAGCTTGTCTTTTGACAGCTCTTTAAAATAAATGCCGGCATTGCACCTGATTGGATATCCAAAGAACTCAAATTACTAGGGGCCTGTAACTGGTAAGAGTGTTCCTTGAATTAATTGCACCAGGTACAACAGTTTATGAGAAATATAACCCACAACACCACATACAAAGAAACAGGAAAACAAGACATGCTCATATATTTTTGGTGCAGATAGTTGAGAGCAATGCACATTTTTGAGAGGATTCTGATTGCTGTTTGTTCCCATTCTAATATACTTATGTTGGGGTCACTCAGATACTGTCTAATTCCATTAATTTAGTGGCCTATCAATCAACCTGAGCTGTGGGAGCACAGGACAGCGATCCAACCTGTGTGACCTTGCTGGAGAAACCAGCCTCAAGCCTCTGGTTTCAGTTTATGTTTGGCATTTAGGGATTTGACCCTCATAGTTTTGATGAGTTTCAAGAGCACCTGAAGGTCCATGCCCTGTAACAATGTATCATTTTGTTAAGGGATAAATTAGACTTTATGCTTCAAAGCTTAATATGTAAGAGGGTCTCACTTAGCAAGTCAGTGGGTCAAGTGGACTCTAAATAATATACTTCAGGTTGGCTACCATTTTTCTATATTTTGGCACTAACTTTTTGGCAGTAAAATTTATGTTCTGCTTGAAAAGAAAATCTGCTAGTTCATTGATGAAAATGAAGGGAAATAATATAAGTCAAAGGCATAGTTCTTAGCCAGGAAGAAAACCAGCTTTGAACAGGAAGCAATTATATTAGAAAAGGCAACACCACCAAGATGGTAAACAGATCAGTGGTTTCCAGGAATTGCTGGGAGGTGGGTGGTGGGGCAGAAGGGCAAGAGATGAATAGGTGGAAAACAGGGCATTTTTAGAGCAGTGAAGATATTCTATATGATACTGTCATAGTGAATATATGATATTACCTATTTGTCAAAAGCCATAGAACTGTACTACACAAAAGTGAACCATAATGAAAATGATGGGCTTTAGTTACTGATAATGTATCAGTGCAGGTTCATCAACTGTAACAAATGGACCACATCAATGCAAGATGCTAATGAATAAAACAGTGTGCAGGGTGGTGGGGACTACTTAGGAACTCTACTTTCTAGAAACATAAAACTTCCCTAAAAAAGCATATTAACTAAAACAATTGTATTAGAAGGTTGCTACATCTATACAACTGGAACAAGTACGCAAACACTGGAGACACAGGGAAAGTGATCCATGCAACCATTTCAGTGAGCGCTACACCCTGTCCAAAGCTATTTATCAACTGAAAACTAAAATGGCCAACAAAATTGAAAAAGTGGTTTTCTGGATATATTTTTGAAAAAGCACTCTTAACTGAACAGTGATATTAGAAGTTTATATAGTCAAAAGCCTACAGAAACATTTCTATGAAATAGCCAGTGAGACCACTGGATTGATGTTTCCCATAACAAATTTTAGGGTGTTTTCAGAAATGTTCCATGTTGTAAAATTAATAGGACAGAGCCACTGAGCTGCAAAATAATGCCTTCAGAGTTGGAGAGAGAAAATGGACATATACTAAGTAAAGATGCCTTTTGCATATGTGCATATCTGAGAAGGAAGGAGAAATTTGGAGTCTCAAGAGTCTGAAGGCAGACCACCTTCTCTGTCATTTAACAGATACAGCCCAAAGCTTAGGGTCACCTTCCCCAGTTGCTGTGACCTCCTTCACACTTATGTGTAGTACATTTTCATCTTCATCTTCATCCTTGTCCATATGTCAGCACATTTTATCATTCCTGTAGCAGTTATGCTGATTCAGGTTACCAGGAAGATTAAATTGTAATATTGAATGGGTCTTATTTTAGTGGGTGTCTTTAACAGCTATATACATAAAAAAAGACCGAAGCTCATATATCTAGGACTGTTAAGGGTATGAAAAGTTCAGTTAAAGTTTTCAGCTATAGGTAACTGTTTTGTGGAGAGGAAGAAATGAACTCTTCCTTGGTATTAAGCAGTTGAGCATTGTGGAAGGCCTTGGGAAGGTCCTTTTGCGAATAAGGGCTACTTTAATTTAAAGGAATTGATAAGACTGTGCCCCAACAAATGGAAAATCAAAACTCTATTTCAGAAGAAATGTTCGAATGATGAACCTAACTGTACAGGAACAATGTAAGTGGAATCCAAATGACCAAAAACAGAGGAAACAGATAACAATCATCCAGGCTAGTACCTGCTTCTTTATAGCAATTAAAACAAGATTCCAGAGAGGCAGGGTAGCTTATAAACATAGTAGTGACACAGCAAATCAGAAAATAAAAAAATATAACATGCTTCTAGCTCAAAATATAATTAACCAGCCACTTTGCAATTACTGATAACTTGGGTTTTTCAGTCTTATCAGAGATCTTCCTCAAGCTACATATGTCACTAAGAAAATTGGCCATGTTACATAGCAATAACATCAAAGGCATTACTCTGAATAGCACCACATAAAATAAACATTGCCTTGAAAACGGGGAGGTTGCTAGGATATTATGTCAAGTGCAATCCTCTCCACTTATATCCGATTTTTCCATTTTATATCTTCCTCAATCATTAGGGCTTAACCCTTACAGGAATTTACACGATGATGGAGAATAGCTTACATACCTCTGCAAATATAAATTTTCCAGGGGTTCCATGCGATCCTTATAAGGCCTTAGGCATGAGTGCTAAGAATTTTGGACAGGGTCAGCTGTTCTGGAAAAGGGCAACACTTGGGTTCTTGACCATATGGGGGTTTGTACAGAACAGAAGCTGGACTAAGGCTGGGTCCATATAGACGTTTTCATTTTCCTCTTCTACTTCTACAGAATGAATCAAGGGGAAAAAGGCTTAGTGACAAGCCAAATCAATTATTTGAGTTATTTTAAGAAAAAGCAATTCATTGCATTGGTTGCCAAACTTCAAAATGCCTGGACAGCCTGTTCAAAGAGCCAGCAGCAGCAGGATGAGGAGAGCCTAGGCCAGAGAGAAACTCTGGCCAAGAAGCAAGGAGAGAGCTGGGGCAGCTCCTGTTCATTAGCATTTCAATGATCCTTTGCGGCAGGAGGCTGAGAAAGCTAGGGGATTCTCACCTACTTCTATTTCCTCAGCAGGCTCCTCAAATCTTTCTTTCCATTCGTTTCTCCAGAGGTATATCTCTGATTCACTGATATAAATATGAGTAGATAACACAGGGAATAATTCATGGTGAGGTTTGGATTTTTCTGCTTCTCAGTACTAATACTGTGTATATTGCATTTCACAGATTTCAAAGTATTGCATTCACCTCATTCAACATCAGGGTGCTCTGTGAGATGGTATGACTTCTCATTTATAGATGAGGAACTGAGGCCCAGGGACATTGGGACTGGCCCAACGTATCAACATAGTAAGTGGCAGAGCATGAACTTGGAAATCCAAATCAAATATATTGAAAATGAAACCAAAGATCCATTCCTAATCCATGAGGAAAGACTCCGTTAGTTGCAACAGTAATAAATTAAGCACCTAGTAAATATGTGGCCCTATTACGTATTCTGCATACTTGACTCCCTGAGTTTCGATAAAACAAAAGAATAAAAGAAAAAATCTTCACATCAAAGCACTGCATTGTGCATAAAGATTATGCAAGAATGATTTTCCAGGAGAAGTGGAATCTGCCAAAAACAGTGGAAATAGCCTTTTTGAAAGGAAAAAATAACTTTCATCCAACTATAAATGAAGAAGATGGTGCCAAGGGGTGCTGGCCAAAAGCAGCCTCTCATTGGATAGATTCCACATTCATGGTCATAGCTATTAAACTGTTGAGATTCTCACTTTATAAATCAGTCATTGCTAATAGTGTCACTTTCATTTCTGGAATCCAAAGAGCATTATTTATCTACCACAAATGAGCCAGTAAGTAAAAGAATATTTTATTTACATGTTTATCTCCTACCTCAGGAACCACAAATATGCCAGGGCAAAGTCATTTGTAGTCAGTGCCAATATCCTCTTAGGAAGACATTTTCCAATGCCTAGCATGGAAAGAAGTGCACTTGATAGAGATAAAAAGTCACTTGAAATAAAGCCCACTTAGGCTTTATTGTGGATGCCCATATTTATAGAAATGCAGATTCTTCAGCAAACAAGTTTTCCTGTTCCCAAGTTTGTGTGAGGCAGGAAACTGTTGTGTGGCTGCCAAGACAACTAGACTTTGATTAATGAGTAACTTTAATATTATGATATATTGGAGCACAGATAGTGCTTGCCTCATTTCCTGGCACACATCTGCCTATAGGGCAAGGGAAATGAGTTTTGCTTTAAAATCAGAGCATCTTAGTTGATTCAGGCTACAGATGATGAGCAGAGATTCCTGTTTCACATATGTCACTTAGTCCTCCACTTTCCCCTGTGCATTACTGAACAGGTAAGTGTAATTTGATCTGCCCACTTTTATATACCAACCCCTTCGTAACTTATTAATTTGTGAAGTAGCCACAGTTGCATGTGCTATCTGTTTGTAATTTTCCCATTTTCACTGAATACATTTTAGTATATGACCCTTTGAATAAAATCCAGCCTTTGGAGTAGTTTAGTGGGGACACTATAGTCCTCCTGGAAAATAAGTTGCTACGAAAATGCGATATTGTACAAATGTTGATTATTAAAGTGAAACTTTAAGGTTTTACTGGTCCTCACTTAAATGTGTTTTGAAACTTTTTTTCAGTAGCTCCTAGGAAGAAAATTAAATGTATCACTTCTGCCCTGCTGAGCTGCTCTTGCTGGAAGACATTGTTGGGTAGCAGCCTTGTGTTTACAATGGTTCTTCTGTTTATGGCTTGGGGTACTGTCTCTGGAGCAGTGTGGTTTCTGTGCATTGTCGTGGCTGTGGTTTGTCTCTTCCTCCTCCTCCTTTTTTGCATTAGTGTATAAACACAGAAGGGCACATTGCCAAAGGGCAGAGAAGAGGACTTGGCTAGTGAGAAAATCTCAGAATAAGAATTCTCAGAATAGGACCACAACAAAATCTGCTTGCTGTGCCCCTCACCGCCTTTCTCATTCATGCGCTGAGTGTCCTGTGTGGCTTGTGCGCAGGAGACTGGCACTCCAAGAAAGAGATGGACGAGAATCTAGTTTTCAAGCTGTCCTCACTCTGGTAAGGGCACTGCGACATGCACGCAACCATAACCTAAGACAGGAATGTTTTAAGTGCTAGAGAAGAGGTACAAAAAGCTTGAAGAGGAGGTGGCTTCTGGAACTTGAGAAGAATATGGGAAAGTTTTGTGAAAAGAGATGTATTTGGCTTGAGCCTCACAGGATAGCAGAGTTGTCCTCTCTCCCCTAGAGCGTCCATTCCACCTCATTTTCACCTTTCAACACCTAACCTGTTCCTCAAGGTCCAGTTTGGACTCTATTTATAAAGCCATGACTAATGACACACCAGAAACTGTTCATATTTTTTTCCCATTATTTGAACCAGAAGTTACTTTGTCCTTCTCTTGTAGCATCTGTCACATTCTTTCTTGTAATACACTTGTCTGTGTGTGTATCTAATGCTTGGTGCTACTGGACAGTGAGTTCTTAACTTCCCGTAGCCCTTTTAGCGCCTAGCTTGGTGTGAAGCACAGGTCCCAGTGTTGGTCTCTGACAAACAAATGAATGACTTTATTTGCCTTTTCCTTCATTTTGTCCACTGACCTATGGTATCAAAATCCCTGCCTTTTTTTATAAAGGATTAATCCAAGTGATTGTTGCCCCATCTCTGCTAATATTACGAAGCTTTTTTATATACAACAAAAGTTAGAATGATAAAATAAGGCTGTATTTGCATTTTGCTTTCTCATGAGAATATATGAAACTCAGGAGGAAAATCCAGTCTATGAACCTTGATTTATTATTACACTGCTTCCTATGAGTGATCAAGCTGATAGCTGAACTTGGCTTTGATGACTGAGCCTAGTTACATTTTATGTTATGGACCCTGATTTCAACTTTGAATTGCTATTTTCTTCTGAAACATAATGTTCCAATTTTGTCTGCTTCACGGAAAACTCTTGGCCTATATGTAGCATTTTATAGATAATATGAAGGTTCTCAAATGCGTGTCAGTGAATGAGTATAATTGCTGACATGCCCCAAATTAAGTATATTTGCAGCTAGTTCACTAATGGTAAGAAAATAAATCAGACAGTAACAATAGATTTTCAGCTCCTTGGGGCCTACACCAAGTGTTGAAATTTAACATTCTAGTTTCTTTAATCTGGAGCCCTGAAGCAGAGCTAGCTATAAAATTACCAAATCCTTTGACAAAGAATTTTTAGGACATGAAAATAAATTTTCTATCAATTACAATTTTTAGCAGACTTTTACTTTTCTCTTCAGAAAGAGAATAACTTGGCATCAGGTTTTGGTTCTATAAATCAATACACAAAGCAAAACTATAGCAATTCACTTATTTTTCCTTTAGTCCAAATCACCTCTCCATCCATCCATCCATCCATCCTTCCTTCCTTCCCTCCCTTCCCCCCTCCATCCATCCATGCTGGTGTGAGCCAGCTGTGTGCTCTCTTAGTGATTTGGATATTAGGCAATGTTGCACATTCTTTCAGCTCCAGCTCTTACTAGAGTCATTATCATGACTGCCTATTTTATATTATCTTTGACCAACTTCACACAAGCTGTGACAATGCCTTAGCTGTGGTCTTGCTTCTTATTCTGAAGGTTCTACGATACTGGCATGTGTGACATTTGTGGAAACATTCTTGATACATGCACAGCACATAGCTTAGAATTTCAGAGGAGTTAATGACCATGAAGCTACTCTTCACAAATAGAGGCTCAAGTGTCAGTCATCTGCCAGGTGGCCAGCTTGACAGTGCAGATATTGTCAAGTCTTTCTCTCCTTTCCTGCTTCTCCTTCCAATTCCCTCCCTCTGCTCTTGCTCTAGAACATCTCCTCAAATAAACTATCTGCATACAAATCTTCACCTCATGCTGGGATTTAAGTGGAACCAAGGGTAAAATGGTTGGTATCAAGGCTGACTATATGTGATGTGATGTGATGTGATGATGGGATATTAGAACTGAATCACTTCCCAGTCAAACAGCAAGAAGAGCCCTCTGTTGGTGGCAAATGAGGTAGTGAGGACACAGGTGCAGTCAGTACCCACAGAGGCCATTGATTTCACTGCTTGCGCACTGAACCTGGAATTTGAGGGTAAAGCTCTCTTGTGCATTTGAGCTTCAACTCTCTTGGCATTTTGACCTTACTCAGGCTTTATTTAGGATCTAATTTATGACTTCATCCTTTTCTGGTTAAGGCCTTATTTTGTCTGTGAGTACTTGGTTGGCATGCTGGCCTGACTCTTGAAATAAGGCTGTTCCACTGGAAATCTGCTGCTCAGCTGTTGATTCAATTACTTGTTGGAATCAGGCTGCCCCTACAGAAAATGTGCCATTCAGCCTTCACTCCAACTTTCTGACATCAAACAGTTTCTAGTGAACCTTTGTTGGTATCTGTCTTGCACAGTGCAAGACAAACTAACTTACACAGTGTCTAGGTTTTTGCAAAATGAGATCCTAGTTATCTAAATTCTTTGAGGGCATTTTCCTGTCAGGGACCCTGGTCAACTTTCTGTTCAGAAACAGTAGTCCCTCCTAATGCACATTTCTAACTAAATGGACTGATTTGACCAAAAGTAATTTAGAATACAAATGGTCACAATGGGGAACTTTTGAACTCCCCAAACTTACTTTTCTTAAAACCTAATTGAATTACCATAGTTCTGAAATTGTCAAAACTGAATTGAACGCCTACATCTAGTATTTTAAGGTTTTCAAATATTACCAGGAGTCTAAATGATTTCTTTGCAGAATAAAATTTTAAAATAAACTGAGACAGACTCGTAAAGAAAGACAAAATGGCGCTTTAAGCCTTTGGCTCCTCTCCTTGGTTCCTTTGTCCCAGGCTCCACCTCTAGAGTCATTTCCTCCTCCAAACCTCTCCCCACACACCCTTCCTCTGAATCTATCAGAACCTTTCTCTTGAAGAGTCAGCCTTCTGAAGGTAAAAAGGCTTAATCCCTATTTTCTTATATTCCTTGGACTGAACTGCCAGTCATAGTGAAAAATTATCCCAAAGTAACTGAAGATCCCCACTGATTTGCTGAGGAATTCAACGTAGTCATTTAAACTTATCAATCTCATTTGTTGGATTAATATAGTTTATATGCTTGTTGGTGAAGGTCAGGCTCAGCCCTGGATGAAAACTGCTGAGTGGGAAAACCCTGAAAGGTCTTTAGGGTTACAGCCAGGAGACTGTCCCCCTGGCTTGTGATATAATCAGGACTGGGAAATCACTGACTTCATTGGACCGATCCTAGGGCTTTCTGAAAGTCTGTCAGTTGGAACAAAGTTCATGCTTACTCACAAAAGTCTGTAAAGCTGTTCACATAATTGATTTCAGGTGGCTTTCAAGAAAAACTGAGACATTTACGTATGTATGTTTTTTAGTTAAAAGAATCAGAATATAATGGGAGACCAGGCTCACTCTAAATTTGGTCAGTTAGACTAATTAGCTTGCTCACAGCCTAGATAAGTCACCTGAGGGAAAAAATCACTAAAATTCTTAATTTTCAACTCTGGCAGATAAGTGACCCTACATGAAACCAAAAGCCTCCTAATTTCTGCTATTACTGCAATGAGACAGGATATAAGCACTTCAGGTACCTTCAGGTGTCTAACCGGCCCCTCCAGTGTCCTCCTTGTTCTCAGGGTTGGGGCTCCGAGGAATGACGGGGGCTTGTCCCAATCCTTCCCCTTACTTGGCTCACAGGACCCACTCTGCACTTTGGAAAAGCATCTCTGTTTTTCACTGACACCAAAGCCATACTCTCTGTGCTACCAGAAAGCGGGCCCCACTTCGAAGTACTAAAACAGTCCAAATGGTGGGGATCTCTAATGAACCTCGACTGGTTACTGTCTCTGAACCTACCCCTTTTTGTATGGGCCCTTCGAGAGATACTCAGCATTTTCTCCTTAGTCCCTCCAGTCCTGTTCATTTGATAGGCAGAGATGTCTTAGTAAAGAATCACGCTGGAATTCTTCCTGAAGTAAGAAATAATTCTTTAATTTGAAAGTAGCCATCAAAATAGCCAACAGGATATTCTAAACTTGACTACCTGGGAGCAAAGGGAAATCATTTCTGAGACACGTCTGTAAGGAATGCTGCCCTTTTCGGGACCAACCGCAGTCAACCCCCTGTCATGGTCTACAGGAGAGTTCCCCAAATGATAACTTAGGAAAATGGCTAGAGAAACTCAAAAATTGGCCTCAGCAAATAAAATTTAAAAAAATTTGAATTCCAACAATTGTTGGTTTGACAAAAGACAAAGCTCCTGTTTGGGCCAAATAATCACCCAGTCCTACCAGAGACTCTAAAATTCCCACTCCTGGTGCTGTACATGTGTTAACCCGTTTCTCCTCTGACCAAATGATAGTATGTGTGAATTAATATTAGAGGGGAAATAATAGGCCAGAAATATAGCCTATTTTACTTGTCCCACTTGTCCGAAGCCTGTTCACACCACTCCCAGGCATTTTAAATTGCCTAATGGACCATCTGAGGTTTGACAAGGGGATTTCACATAGTTTTTCTGTCTCAGGGAGGTAAATACATTTTGGTCATGGTATGCATATTTTCTCACTGGACTGAAACTTTCCATGCAGACAGGCTGCTGCCCCTTTTGTGGTTAAAATCCTTTTGCAAAAGATTGTTCCTCCCTGGGGAACTTCTCTCAAGTTCCTTAGTGATCAGGGAACTCATTTTACCAGTCAGGTGTTTCATCAAGTCTGTGCTGTTTGGTCAGTTTTATACTCTCACTGCACTGACCATCCTCAGTCCTCACATTTAGCTGAATGTGCTAATAATGGCATTAAGACTCAATAGGCAATGTTTGTAAAAATCCTCCAAATATCTTGGCCAGAAGCACTGCCATTGATCCTCCTAAATCTCAGATCAAACCTCTTCGAAACTCATAAAATCTCATCCTTTAAGAAAGTCACAGGGTAGCCAATGTGTCTGGCCCCAGCCTCTGTTGATCTGCAGCTGATAAAAGGAAATATACTTCAACACGTTAAAGGCCTAATTGCTGCTATCAAAATTAACCATGTTCTAGTAGAGCAATATCTACATAGTGTGCTCTATGGAGATGACGTTATACAATACACATTGCCAACTAGAAGTTTTGTCTATTGAAAAAGTCACCTCTAGCAAGACCCTCTTCAACTTCACTAAAAAGATCCTTATCGGGTCATGCTAACCAACCCTCATGCTGCCAAACTCCAGGGAACAGACTCTAGGATTCACACAACACATCTAAAGAGAGCATCCAACTGTGCCTGAACCGGCCCACCATCTGATGACCTACAGGTGAAGATTTTCTGAAATTGAAGCTGATGACACCTGATGAGACAGCTTTCCCAAGGTGTTCAGACCAGGCAGTTAGGAAATTTAAAACTCATAGAAGTCTCCCTTCATCTGGACTATTGACTGACTCTGGTCCTCAAACCTAACTGTCCACTCAATCCCCAGCCTCTAGCTGTATAGCTTACCTGGTTTTTGTTATACTTCATTTTATTTTTCCTAATGTTACAATAACTTATTCACTAAAATATAAAATGCTGTTCAGTCTTAGTGTCCTCAAACTACCTGAAATATTGGTTCTATTGATGGTCCAGTTCTTCCCTTTTTGTTATTGGCCTCATAAAGTCAGTCTTCTTTTCTGTTATCTTCCTTCTCTGACCAACTCTTCTCCCTCTAGAGATCCCCTTCATTGATTTAATGTACTTAGATGCCTAGTCTTTAGCCCAACTCTATTTTCTAACTGCAGTTTCCTTCCCTAAATAATTTTATTCAAAGCGAAGTATATAACAGTACTTGGCACCATCTATCATTACTTTCTTTCTTATGTAAATGACCCCTAAATCATATCTCAGCCAAAACCTTTTCCAAGGACAAGTCACAAATCTCTGTGTACCAGAAGGAGGGCTTTGCTTGTATGTATAATTGATACCTCAAATTCTCAACATCAGAATTATAATGCATCATCCTTCCTTCTGAATTTGCTCTCCATACTGGCTTCTAAACTTCACTCAATAGCAACACTTTCTATTGACTTGTCATTCTACCTCCTTTAAATCTTTTTTTTTATACCAATACTTTGTAACCCTAATTAAGTTCTCATCTCTCACAGGATATGTTGCAATAAGCTTTTAATGGGTCTTCTGCGCACCGCACACTGATTACATGATCAATTTTCTTAAGGTACCGACTGCCACTCTCTTTCTTCCATTGATTCAGGGGTTTCTGGTTCTTAGGTTTAAGATCTTTGGTTTACCATTTAAGCTGTGGCCCCTGCCTGCCTTAATAAACTTATTTCCACCAATTTCCTTCCACAAACTCTACTTCAACAGAAACTTGGATTGTGTGCTAAAGCAGAAACTATAGGGCATTGAAGCCAAGCAAATCTGTATTCAAATCACAGTTATTTAACTAAGTGACCAGAAATCTTGGACCCTTACCCCATGACTACTATGTTGAGTTGTTCTTATTAAAAAATCAGTATAATTAATACCTACCATAAAGCGTTGTTGAATAAGTGAAGTTGACATGTACAAAGTACCAGTAGGAGAGCAATTAGTACTGTTTTACTCATCTCGTCTCCCTTTAACTATATGTCCCAAGATTTCCTGAAGCAGGACAATTCACCAAAAGCCAACTTGCCCAATGGCCAGTGTGCCAAATTTAATTGACTTTTTGGCCAACTGGATTCAGTACATTGGCACATATCCAAGCCTACTGCTTCTGAGCTTTGCTAAGATTATTGCATTTGCCCACATGCCCTTATCTATGGAGCCTCTCTGGTCCTTGCCATCAGAGAGAAGTCTTCTCTCTTACATTTGAGCTTCCGCAGTGGCTTAACCATGTTATCCCTTACCTTCTGAGACTAACCAATGGGGCCCTTGGAATGCAGAGTGATATACATTTAGCTAACATTTAAACTACTAGTGGTGGTTGTTTACCGAGCTGCTTCAGAGACATCTTCTTCTAAACCCAGGCTTGGTTATGAGTAGCCTGCAAAGGCCTCATGCCGAAGTTCACCAAACCATCCAGAATGTTCTTCTTTACTCCAATTGCCTCAGAACTCTCAAATACAAGGGTGGAATCACCAGCCTCAGAAAGACTCCTATTTTCCTTTTTCTCAAAGGAATGCAATGTAAAGTAAATACAATAAAATTCTATATGCATCTTGTCATTTATTTGGTCTTCTTTTCTTTCTTTTGCTAACCATCTGATCTCATTTTTCTAATTACTTCCAAAACATAAATATCCTCTCCTTCTATTTTTTCATTTTAACTATTACTCCAGTTGTTTTAGCTCTGCTATTAAAGAACCACCTTATAATTAGAGACCTAATGTTTTTATATTTTGGCTGCTACAGCTTCTAATATCGTCCTTTGTACTCGGTTATTAATAAATAGTTTTGAAATAAACAAATGCTCATTATATTGTGTTAGATGTGACAGCGTATTGTAAAGAAACACAAACGAGGTTTCAATCCACAAGGAATTTGCCTTTTTGATGGAGATATAAGCTACTCACAAATAAGCAGTTAATAGCTATGTAAGGTCACACATGATTAAAAAGTTAATAATTTAAAAAAAAGGCACGGGGGAGACACCAGCTCTCAGCTAAGAGTACTTTTAATTAGCAGCTTGCCCTCTATCTAAAGTTCTGATGGACGGTTCTCAACTCTTTGAAAGGTGGAATGATACAGTGAAAAGAGATGTCTTTGAAATTTGAAAGATATGGATTGCAATATTTTTTGGGCCACTTAACGCTGGTTATCACTATTTCCCCATCTAAAATGGAAGTAGTCGTTCATATACCACAGTAAGTTTCAAAGGGAGTGTTTGAGATAATATATGTAAAGTGTTTTGTATTCACTAGTGACTTAACAAACTAGTTACTCTGCTTTAGTCAAATAAATGAATTTGACCTCATCCTGGCATAAATTTTTTTTTTAAAGATTTTATTCATTATTTTTCAGAGAGAAGAGCAGGGAGGGAAGAAGAAAGGGGGAGAAGTATCAATGTATGCTTGTCATTCAGCTGCCTCAAGCTAAGGACCTGACTGGAGATCTGGCTTACAATCTGTTTATGTGCCCTGACTGGGAATCGAACCAGTGACCTTTGGATTCCCAGGCCAACGCCAATCCACTGAGCCACACCAGTCAGGGCCATAAAAATGTTCTTATCCTATGGGCTCAAATCTGCCCAGTGCTGAATGGATCAGTTCTGCCCTTGCCTGTAAGTCTCTGTGGATAACTTCTTAGACAAGAGGTTATGTAGGACTGAGTCCTGTCAGGCTGGGAGGAAGTACTAACAAGCAGACAATATCAAGTTGTGTCATTTTGGCTGACCTTCTGTTGTTGCTCAGTGCAGATGTCTTCGGGGGAGGGCTATAAAGGAAACCTGGTGTATGGGGAGCTAAAACAGTGCCAACCTCTCAAAAAGAGGGTGGCCAGCAAAAGGACCAGAAGAAGGGCAAGCCTGTGGACAGCTACTGAGGATGTGTCATGGCATCAGTATTAGAGTAAAAATAGATACGAGAGATTTTTGGAAATGCAGAAAAAGGCTGAAGAAACATGCCTTCAGCAGACATAGGATAAAAGAAAAGACAATAGGAAATTCCACTTGCATTATCAGGTAAATCTAATCATAAGGAAAGTAGTACAAGGTTTTACATAATTTTCTCATTTAATCCTTGCGGTGAGATAAGGTTTATCATTCCTGCTTTAGAGAAGAAGAAATAGAGAGGTTAACTAAATATCCCAGACTATTGAGCTAAAAAGCAATGAAATTGTAATTCAAACTCTAGGGATCAGTAAGAATAGTTTCTGATAGAAAATATTCATTGAAGAACTTATTTGTAGGGCAATATAAGAACTTGCAAGAACAGTCCATAGATTCTTGTTTAAAAACAAAGTAAGGAAATACAAATAAAAATACTAAGAAACTAAAATTTTACTTTTTGAAAAATTTTTCCATTCAGGTGTTATCTTTTTTACATCATCACGTAAAGGAAACTGAGCTAAGATCTCTTGTGACCCCTATAGTGACAGGCACTGCAGCTATCCAATGCCACTGTGTAAACAGGACTGGATAGCCAACTGCAGCATAAAATTTAAGATAGTTAAACAAGCAAATACGTGATATAGAAATACTTTCTGAAGTTGATGAGAATTATATGAGTACTGTTATAGGTTGAAAATCTGTGTCCTTCCAAAATTCATTATGTTGACATCTGACGCTCAATGTGGTGGTACTTGGGGGTAGGACCTTTGGGTGGGTGCCTAGGTCAGGTGAGTGGAGCCCCTCTGAAAGGGACTAGTGCCCTTATTTTTAAAGGTCCTCAGAACTTGTATAACCTTGACTGAAGAACAGTATTCTTCTCTATCAGGGAAGGTTATCCTCTGCAGCCAGTGAGGAGCTTCAGGAAGGACATACAGGGAGTTGTGATGGAAAAGAGGGTAAAAGCTCTCTCCCCTTTTCACCATGTAAGGACACAGGGAGGAGGAAGCCCTCTGTGAAACAGGAAGCAGGCCTCACCAGACACTAAATCTGTTGCCATCTAGATCTTGGACCTCCCAGTCTCTAAAACAGTAAGAAATAAATTTTGTTATTTATAAACCACTTAATCTAATATTCTATTATAGTAGTCCAAATGAACTAAGACAAGTGCTTTCCTGAGGAAAATGATATTTGTGGTCAATAATGATAGCTATGAATATGTGGAGCAGTTCCTGAGTTTGTTAAAGAAGTAGCTCAACATAGAAATATTCAACCATATAATTTACTACAACATAGGCAAACCATCAAAATACTGCACATCTTTTCCTTTTCTTATCAACTTTCTCCTCATTTTTTAAAGAATTTGTTTAAGTCCCACTACTTTCAGGAATAATATCTGATTTATCCTGCTGGAACTTAATATCCATTTTCTTTAAACCCCTATAGTACTTTCTAAAATATTTTATTTATTTATTTTTTAGAGGGAAGGAAAGGGATGGAGAAAGAGAGGGAGAGAAACATCAATGTATAGTTGCCTTTCATCTGGCTCCATCTGGGGACCTGGCTAGAGACCTGGCCGGCAACCTAGGCATGTGCCCTGGCTGGGAATCGAACTGATGACCCTTTGGTTCATAGGCCAGTGCTCAATCCACTGAGCCACATTAGCCAGGACTAAACCCCTGTAGTATTTAATGTCTGTTTGATTCTGCACATTTATTATGGCAGGAAGACAATGATTTTAAATATCCCTCAATGCAATTGCTATAAATCTGTATTTTACCCTAAAACCCTTCTGGAATTAAAACTAGACTGGGAGGCTGAGGTCCACAGACTCAGAAAGAAAAGACAGGAAAGAATTCAATGAGAAAAAAGAATTTATTTCCAGGCTTTTGAATGTCAAAACAGACTTTTAAAAAATTATAGTATAAACAGTAGTCCTGAAAATCCCTTTTAAATGCATGGGGTGGGGCAAGAGAGTGAAAAGGTTTGGGCAATTTCAAAAACTTGGCTTGGTTTTCAAGAGTCAAAACCTAAAAGAAGAGATCATAAAAGTTAAGTGGAAAAATACATTATTAGAGAGAGTATGAAGGGCGTTGTGAAAAGGAGTAGAAACATTGACTGAAAAGCGTAGAGCAGAGTACTTAGATGGAATAGACAACAAACCTGTTTGGGGATGAACGGGGGCAGCCATAGAACCGAGAGCCTTGTAGCGGAGCTTACTGTCCAATGTGGCCCTGTGAGTAATGACTGAGAGTGCTAAATGACTGAGCGGGTCTCGACATAGCTTTACAAAGTCCCAAACAACCTATACAGGTTGCTGTCATCAGTTCCTCAAAGGGACACAGGAGTGGGCCGAGAATGAACTGGAAAGCCCCAAAATGGTGAGGATGAAAGTCTGTGGGCCTCATGCCTGGAGGTGCTGGGAGGGACCAGAGGAACCAAATATGGTTGCTAGAGTAATGGAGTTTGATGAGACAGGCCGTTATCAGGGGAGGCCAGTGAAGACAGTCATGGATGTAACAAGACATGTTAGTGACCATCTTCCCTGAATTTGAACTAAACCCTGAGGAAATCAGTAGAAGGAAAAGGAAAAGAGAAAACTCTTAAGAGCTAGGTTTATGCTTTTCATTTAAATTTTTTAAGGCCTTCAGAAATGAAGAAATTAATAAACAAATTTTGATTGCACTATGACACACGCAGGATAAGCCAATCTGTTGAGTTGGCCAAAAAGTTTATTTAGTTTTTTCTAAACAAGGAAAAACATGTTTTTCATTTTCACCAATAGCTTTATTAATTTGGATATTTTGAGTATGTTGGCTGTCTCCTACAAGGTCTAATGTTGGTTATTCTCAAATAATGTCTTGATTGGATCACTATCGACTTTAACAGGTCTACCCAACCGTGGAGCATTGTCTAGAAAGAAATATCCAGTGTGAAACTTAACTAACCATTTGGACACATTCTATCAGTCACAGCATAGATGCACAGATCTTTTTTTGTGTGTTTCAGTTGTCTTTTTATCTTTCTTAAAATAATAAAGCATAATATGCCTAAAATGTGGCATCCTTTCTTTCATCTTCAATTTTAAAATAGCTACAAAAAATTCACCAATTTTGATGAGCTTTTTTTTTTTTTAAATGAATGCTAATATGACAGCTGTCACAATACAATCTAACTAAACTGCTTCAAATGAAGTTAAAGACAACAATTAAGCACTACTAGAGCCATCTTATGGAAAGAAACAAGCAAATAAACTTTTTGGCCAACCCAACACTTTAATTCAGTAAATGATTCAGGAATGATTTGGGCTTACGCCAAACAGTGTCTGACACTCTGCTAACCAAAGTGATTGGTTCAGGAATGATCACGTGATCTAAGTTGGTCTGATTGGGATATTTGTATATGTGTGAATGAGGAGGACTTTAGTCTTGGTGGTTACTGATAAACGCAAAGAGGGCAAGCTTAAGATAAAACTAACATCTTGAAAGTAAAGATAGAAAAAGCATAAAAACCAAACAAAAAAACAATGAGACAATGGAAGGAAGACACATTCAAATTATAGAATTTGGGAAAACAGAAAATTTGAAAGAGGATAAAATAATTGGCCCATGGTCTTACTACTCAAGAGTTACTTCTGGGCACATTTTGATTCTTGGCTTCTATTCAGGATTATTCCTTACAGAATATTGTGATGGTATTTTATATCATCATTTTTCATCCTGGTTTATTCACTTACTATATAACTTCAAAAATAAGTTTCACAACCTTAAAACCTGGGCCTACTAGGGGCTAGATATACCTAAAAAATTGACCTAACTTCAACTTTTGATCTCCAGGTGGTCAGGCAGGAGCGTGCACGCATTGCTGTAGCAGCTTGTACTTGGTAAGCCTGGTCAGCACTGGCCTTTGTGGAAGTGGATGGCAAGGGAAACTTGGACCTCTGACTGTGGATGCTTCTGTGTCTTTTACCCAGAAGGACCATCTCTTTGCCAAAAATGGATCTTTTGCCCACATTAAAGAATATGTATTTTCTACTGGATTGTCTCCCTGAGCCTATTGTGACAAGCCTATAGTCATGCTATTAACAGCAGCTAGCAGCTGGCACTTACTTGCCAGTCCTTGACATGTACTAATTCCTAATCTTCATGGCCATTACATAACTTAGTTACTGTCATTTTACAGTTCTAGCCCTTCCATTTTACCTGTAAGAAAACAGATGCAGGGCATGTAAGCCACTTGGCCAAATACATAGCTAAGAGCTTGTATTTTTACCACTGTGCAAACATGCCTTACTTGTTATTACTGCATAATTACTTGAACATTTTCCACATTACTACAAACACTTACTATGCATTAGTTTAATGACCAAATATATATTACATCTTTTATAATCCAACCTCTATTATGTAATATTAAGATTACCTCACTTCTTAATTTTATAAATAGTCCTCTGGTGAATGTATTTGCACAAAAACAGTTTTATACTTAAATACAATTATGAAGTCTAGCAGTATGATTATTTCAAGGTTCTTGAGATAAATTCAAATCACTTCCCAAAATTGTATCAATTTACTTCCCTAACAACAAAGTAAGTATTCCCACCGAACTATCACTATCACTGGGTCTTAACAGTATTCTTTGGTCAATCTATAATGAATGGTAAATAATAATGTATGGTCATTCTTTTTCTGGTTTGCTTTTATCAGTAAGTCATATTTTGTAATAATTATGAAATGTAGATGAAATTATCTAATAAAGTTAACACATTAAAACTCAATCATGTATTTAAAACATCATTTTGTATTACTAAAATAATGAATTACTTATGTTTTAAAAGAATCCAAATACTCTACAACTCTTCTAATACCCTGCATATCAGTATAACACCAAGGACGTAGCTAAGGAGAAAGTACTATTCACAGAGAGCCATCAAAATAGTATGACCTACACCAAGGCCACCTGCAAATAACATGTTTAAAATGCTTGCTTTACATTTCTCAATTAAAAGAAAGGATAAAGAGTATATACAAAGGGGAAGAAATATATATCATCACATTTTGATCACAAAGTATAAAATATTTCTCAAAAATTAAAAGAAAACAATACTTACTAATTTTTCCTATTGAGTCGCTTGAAGCTTACTTTAACTTTTAAATGTCCTTCCCACTTAATGACCTAAACTAGAAACCTGAGAAGCTATAAATAGTTCCATTCATTTTGCACCACACTCCCCCTCTCCACCCTTTTAGTGCTTTATTGCCTCCCTTAGGAATGTGCTTGTGCCAGATGGTCCTCAACTCAATTTCCTGTAAATATTCATTTTTAGTGATAATAATTAAAAACACTAATTTGCTCTTAACCAAGGCTATTTCTACCAAGACATCTTGGAACTTCACAAATACTAATTAAGCCTCAGATAGGAGACTTTCTTTTCCAGTCTTATGAAACATTTAAGGCTTTGTCCCCGAAGCTATATTCTAAGTATAAGCAGTGACATCAGTGGCAGAGGCAAGAAAGAGTTCAGCCTTTTCCTTCCATCAGGACATCAGGATGAATGGGCATCGTCTGACTCTAGCTTAGGCCACCCCATCAGGAGGAAACATTGAGTATCTTTTCCAGGCTGGGGGGTATTTATTGTAGGGCTGTATGAGGTTGCCCATTCTCCTTCCCTTAATCTCAGGAAAAACATTTATCCAATGGTTTAAAGCAGTGTTTTTTAACTTGAAGGACAAACCTTTAACAAGGAATTTTAACCTGGGGTCCAAAGGCTCCCACAGGGCCTGGGGATAGAATTCAGTGTGTTGAAGAGCTTGAGTGGGGAAAAACTGGCATCTTTATTTTTGCTAATCTTGAACTGAAATGTATTATTTCCTTTAATTACTAATACCACAATAGCATTAGCAATATTTATGACTGTCAACAGAAATGACACATTTTTATATCACATTAGGTTATGCAGGTATCTTGAATTTTATTTATATGTATTAATATTTCAAAGTTATGGTAGTTTATTTACGGTTTTAATTTAAAAGCCATATAGTACGATATTATACATTTGAAGATATTTTAATAACTATATTCTAAGTTTTCCTTTATAATCCAATATACCTTATTTTATGCATAGAAACATCATTATAGCAGAACACACATTTTTCTCAAGGTGTTTTGGAATATTTTCCAGAATAAACCATATATTAGGCCACAAAACAAGTTTTAATAAATGTTAAAGGATTACAATCATATAAAGTATCTGTTCCAAAAGCAATGTAATAAAGCTAGCCATCAACAGAAGAAAAATGGAAAAATTCATTATTGTAGAAATTAAACAACATAGTCTTAAATAATAGGTCAAAGAAAAAATCACAAGAGAAATTTAAGAATGGAAAAGATAAAGACAAAAATATAGTATTGCCAAAACTTATGGGATGCAGCAAAAGCAGTAGCCAGAGGGAAATTTATAGCTGTAAATACCTACATTAACAGAGAGAAACAACTCAAATCAATAACCTAACTTTATACCTTAAGAAACTTAAAAAGAAGAACAAATTAAAGTCAAATCTTGGCAGAAAGAAGGAAATAATAAACTAAGTATTAAGAGAAATGAAATAGAGGATAGTACAATAATAGAATCAATGAAATCAAAAGTTGATTATTTAAAATAATGCACAAAATTAATAAACCATCATCTAGAGTAAGAGGAGAGAGAGGCACAAAACTAAAGTCAGAAATGAAAGGGGGATATTACTACTGACCTTACAAAAAACAAACAAAAAAGGATAAAATATTATAAACAGTTATACACAAAGTAGATAACCTAGAGGAATAGAAGTTTCTAGAAATGCACAGATTATCTAAATTGATGAGAAGAAATATAAAATATGAACACACTTATAACAAGTATAGAGATTTAATCACTAATCAACTTCCCAACAAAAGTGTAGGGCCAGGCTTCACTTACTGATAATTCCTATCAAACATATAAAGAATAATTAATACCAATCTGTGTCAGTCAGGTCATTGTAAAACAATAGAACAGGAGGGAACACATCCTAACTTCTCTGTGAGACCAGCATTACACTGATACCAAAGACCAGATAAATATGCTACAAGATAAGAAAACTATGGGCCAATGTTCCTTATGAATAATAAACAAATTTAGCAAGTTACAGGGTAGAAGATTAATTAATACATAGTATCAGCTGTAATTTTATACACCAGCAATTAATAATATAAAAAAAAAGAAATTAAGAAAATGTTCCATTTATAATGGCATCCAAAAGAATAAAATGCCTAGGGATACATTTAACAGAAAAAGTGAAAGGTGTACATTGAAAACGAAAAGAAACTGTTGAGGAAATTTAAAAATCTAAATAGCTTTCTATTTATCCTACACATAATTAAGATGTTAATATTACCCAAAGTGATCTACAGATTCAAAACAATCCTATCAAAACCCCATCACAGAAAAGAAAAGGTAATTCTTAAATTTATATGCAATTGCAAACTAAAAATCTTGAAACTGATTAGTCAAAACAATTTTGGAAAAGAAAAACATATTTGGAGTTCTCTACTTGTTACAAAGATACAGCAATCAAAAGTGTGACACTGCTTGCTGTTATAAGGACAGACATACAGACGGATGAAACAATGTTGAGTCTACAAATGAACTCAGATGTCTATGGCCAATTGATTTGCAATAAGGGGTCAAAAATCATTCAGTGGAGAAAGGTTAGTCTTTTTAACAAATGGTAATGAGATCATTGTAAATCTGCATGCAAAAGAATGAAGCTGGACCTCAACTCTATATCACATTAAAAATTAACTAAGCAGGCCCTGGCTGGTGGCTCAGTGGCTAGGCACTGGCCTTCAAACCCAAAGGTCACTGGTTCGATTCCCAGTTAGGGCACATAACCAGACTGCAAGCCAGATATCCAACCAAGTCCTCAGCTGGAGGCAGGTGAAAGGCAACCATACATTGATGTTTCACTCCCTTTCTTCTTCCCTCTCTGCCCTTCTCTCTAAAAATAATGAATAAATAAATCTATTTAAAAATAAATTAAACATAGATTAATAACATAATAAACAGCTAAAACCATAGAACTTATAGGAAAAAATGTGGAAGTAAATCATCTTCACAGCCCTGATTTGTTAATCAATTGTTAGATATAACACTAAAAGCACGTGCAAGAAAAGAAACAGGTAAGTTGAACTTCATCAATTTAAGATTCTTGTGCAACAAAGGACATTAACAAGAAAATGAGAAGTCAACCTACAAATCGGGTAAAAATATTTCAAGGGTTTAGTCTCCAGAATATAAAGAACAGGTATACTCAATAACAAAAAGACAACCCAATTTAAAAAATGAACACAGGACTTGAATAGAAATTTCTTCAAAGAAGATATACAAATGGCCAACAAGCACATGAAAAGATGCTTAACATCCCTAAAAAAGACATTATTGAGGAAATTTACAAATCTAAATAGCTTTCTACTTATCCTATGCATAGGATCTACAGGTTCAAAACAATCCTATCAAAATCCCATCACGGAAAGAAAAGGTAATTCTTAAATTTATATGCAATTGCAAACTAAAAATCCCTAAAAAGGGATTGCAAATCAAAACCACAGTGAGTTTCCACTTTATACCCAAAAGGGTTGCTGTCACAAAACAAAATAAAAAACAAATACAGATATAAGAAGCATTGGCAATGATGTGAATAAATTAGAAGTTTTAGACATTATTGGTGGGAATATAAAATGATTTCCTTGCTATGGAAAACAGTTTGATAAATCCTCAAAAAAGTCAAGCACAGAATTACCATATAAACCAACAGTTATTCTAGGTATATACACAAAATCATTGAAAACAGGTATTCAAACAAATATATGGACATATTCATAACGGCACTATTTGTAACAGCTAAAAATATGGAATCAACCCAAATGTTCATCAGTCAATGAACAGATAAACAAATTGTGGTATATACATAGAACAAAGTATTATTCAGCCATAAAAAGGAATGAAGTACTGATACATGGTATAACTAGGATAAAACTAAAAAAACATTATGTTAAATAAGAGAAGCCAGAGTCCTAGAAGGCCCTATATCATATAACATCATTTGTATGAACCATCCAGAATAGGAAAATCCATAGAGACAGAAGTAAATTGGTGACTATCAAGGAGTCAGAGAAAAGGGGAAGAAAGAGAATTGGCTTTTAGGTTGGCTTACCACCCTCTACTCTCTAGATGTTTGGTATTCTCCCAAATTCTGTCTGTGGGTATTTTCTGAATATCCTTCCAATAACTGCTCCCACTCTTAAAGCTTAGAATACCACTAATCAATACCACTAATTGGCTGATGACTTTGAGCTCACCATCTGTAGGAGCATGAGTTACTATGCAACACTGGACAAGTGATATAATATTTTGGAACTTCTTTTCTTTACATCAGAAAATGAAGACAAAAATAATATCAAGTTCAAATTAAACAATTTCTGGCTGTATTTCCAATTACTAATAGACATTTCTATCTTGATATTGTAGAGGCACTTCAAATTAACGTTGCTTTTTCTAAATTGGGTCTTCTGTTTGACTTCCCATATTATAACTGACAATTTCACCTACTCAACTTGTCCAAGCACTAGAAACTTATTATCATTTTTATTTCACTTTTTTTCTTTTATTCCTCTATTGTCAAATTGTTCTTCTAGTCTTACTAGTCAACTAAAATTTCTGGAAATCACATCCCTTCTCTTTTCTATGGTTGTTGAGATGACTCCTCAACAACCTGATGACTCCTAAATGAATATATTTATTTTTGAAATTCAGATTTCAAAAACTTCTATGCCCTCACATTAGTGCATGAATGTCAACATAGAGTTAGCTCTCCACTGTCTCTTACAAAGACATAAATGCTTTTGGATCCAGGCACTTACTGTTATCACTTCATTTAACTTTAATTACAGCTGTACGCAATTTCTAGTATTTGTTTGATTATTCTTATCATTTCTTTCTTTGCTGCAATTACCCATTGGATTATAGATGGCATTTACCTTTTTGACTAGGGCTTTTAACATATTAATCTTTTTATAACTAAATAAGTCATTAAAAATTTCCAAGACTTCAACATTCTCATCATCAAAAGACAAGGGTAGCCCTACTTAACTACAAATGAAAACTCTTTGTTTCAGATGCAAACATCATCATTTCTATTGAACAGAAAAACGTTCAAGTGCCAACTATCTAAATTGATTAATGTAACTTTATTAACAAAAGCCAATGACAAAAATATTTTAGAGTATAATAATTTGATGTAAAGTACAGATTAAAAATGAAAAAATTTTTGTTATATAGGAAGGTCTAGAACTGAGAAAGTTCTCCAGTTGCTTTATTACTCTGAGGAAGTAAAAATATTTTAGACACTGATAAATAAAAAGAATTTTAAATACATTTGTTAAAAGATTACACATGGACATAACAACAGCTAATATTTATTGAGAATTATATGCCATATATTGCCCTAAATATTTTACATATATTAATTCATTAACTCCTTATAATAACTCAACTAGGTAAGTACTATTACCCCCACTTAGTAGATTAGGAAACAAATAAAGAGGGAATAAACTACTTGACCCAGATTACACAACTAAGAAGTATGAATCAGGAATTTGAACTAAGGTAGTGTGGTTTTGGTAACCAAACTGATGAAAGTCTTCAAAAGCCTTTGAAACTATACATTGGAAAGTGATATAGGGGAAAATCAACTCACCTCTGTAATAATGCCTGTTAGTGTTAAACATAAAAATGTCCATCTCTTTGCCTATTGCTGGTGTAACTGCCCAAATTTTGGGGGTGAATCTCCTCCACAAATCCATGTGGTGAATATGCTCTCTCATAATAGGCTACACCTACTTGTCTATTTTCATTCAGTACACCCAGAAAGATTTCCAACCACACAGTGATGTAGATCAACAGGACTGCAAATGGAGACTGTTACAAGATCTGCTTTCAATGAGTGCCCAAGGGAAAAATCATCACACATATGATGAAAATTATAGTGTAAAAGGAGACTAGCAAGCTGCATAACCAAAAGCAATAGCCTGTACTGAAATAGAATTGGTACTAGAAATGAGTTTTTTAAAGAAATCTGATTATTTTACACACAGGTACACATCAGTATACACATAGGCTTTCACTTTTGGTAATGGTATTCCAGGCAATTTGCACCACCTGTCTGTTGAAGACCACTAAAACATTTGGTGAAAAGGCCAGAAATAATCTTAGTTAGTATCAAAGATCAAACAAGGTATTAGGGAATTTCTTGTTGAGAGAATAAAGCAAAAACAAACAAACAAATTAAAAAAAAAAAAAAAACAACAAAAAACAGTACAGCCCTCCTTTTCAGGGATATTTACCTATATAGGTAAAGCACCTGACAGACAGAATTCCATAAACTGTAAAGGGGACAAGGTTCAGGATGCTGAAGACACCAGGAGTAAATATGTTGGAGAATATTCCCTGTTTCTTGGGTGTAACTTTTATACCAATTTGTTTATTCTTGGGGGAAGGGTTTAAAGGCAAGCAGCACTTTCATGGAAATTTCAGGAGCTGAAAGGCTGGGTCTGAATTCACTACCCAACAAAGGTAGAAACCTAATGCAGCATACACTGTACTGGTGGTAGGGACAATTAGGAGCTACACTCTGAAACTGGGGTATTTTGAAAGGTCCATCTAGGTACCTCAGGAAATTATGCACCCTAGATCCCAGACTGCTTTTCTTCTTAGGTACCTGTGATTAAAAACAAAATTCCTTTCTGGTAGGAAATTTAGTCTGTCTCTATTTCTCAAAAATAAATTTCCAAGCTCTGGTTGGTATGGCTCAGTGGACTAAGCACCAGCCTGTGAACCACAGGGTTGCCAGTTGATTCCCAGTCAGGGCACATAACCAGGTTGCAAGCCAGGTCTCCAGCCAGGTCCCCAGCTGGAGGCAGGTGAAAGGCAACCATACATTGATGTTCCTCTCCCTCTCTTCCTTCCTCCCTTCCTTTATCTCTAAAAATAATAAAATCCTTAAAATAAATGAATAAATTTCCAGGTAAATGTTATAGCAAATTAGAAAAGATTATATGACATTAAAAGATAATAGTCAAAATCAATATAACTAAGGCATAGACCACAGAAACTGAATCCATATTTATGAATTATCAGATATGGGAAGTAATGCAGTTACAGTTAATATTATCAATGAGATTTAAAATAATGTTATGTCAAGTATTTTTAATTGTTAGGAAGCCAAAATATGAGTAAAAGGACACAGAATGCAATGAATGAGATGATATTGTGGATAAGGTGGTCAGAAAATACTTCCCTAAGGAGGCATCTGAGCACAGATCTACACATAAAATGGTGAAGGAGGACCAGGAATATCTGGGTGTAGAACAGTCTATAGAGAGGGATATATCAAGTCTAAAGGATGGGCGGCAGAAGGATGCTTGGTGTGTTTGAGGAACAACAAGGCCAGTTTGGCAAGATTGAGAACAGAACTAGGACAGACAAGAGCTTTGGGAATGACAGCTGTCAGAGTAGAAGGGGGCAGAGACCACATGAAAGAAGATGAAAGAAGATGAAGGGATGAAGCAAAAACCATATGACAGCAGCTCAAAAGACCTAGAATTATCATTATCTTCTGAAGGGTAGACCCCTTATAGCCTTCCCCCAGTAGGTGAGTTTTCTAGGAACCCATGTGTGTCAGTGTATCAGCTGGCATTGTTATGAAAGGATCCATTCAGTTTCAGTAAATTTTTTTGGAAGACTCTTTCAACTTGTTTGCCCACTTAACAATGGATGATATACCAGCATATCTGCCTACACCATGTTGAGTGTTCAATAGTTTTTGACCAAAAACATCATGACCCCTGTGCCCTACCCTCCCTATTCACCCTATCTCACCTCAAGTGACTTTTTGTTTTGTTTCCCTGGGTGAAAAAAGCCTCAAAGGGAAACATTTTGCTGATATAGAAGAGGCAAAACAAACAAACAAACACAAACAGCAGAAACACAAAAAGGCATCAAAATTGATGAGTTCAAAAACTGTGTTAAGCAGTGGAAAAAATGTCTCTTATGTGTATTGCATCAAATGGAAAGTACTTTGAAGGTGACTGAAGTTTAAACATGTTAAGAATACACAATTTTTTATAAATAAATTCTGTTTTGGGGGGCATTCCCCCCTTGTATGTTTATAAAACACATAGACGCAGACAACAGTGTGGTGAAAACCACAGGGGGAAGTGGGTGGGGGCAGTTGGAAGGGGGCAAAGGTGGGGGGAATTGGAACAGAAAGATTTGGCTTTGGGTGGTTGCCATCCAATGCAATGTGCAGTTAACGTTTCATTGAGCTGTATGAAACCTGCATAGCTTTTTGAGAACCAGTGTCACCCCAATCACTCAATAATACAGAAGAGACAACATACAGGAAATTTTAAAAATTGAGCTTTAGGAAATGAGGGTAGAGAGGTTGGCAGGAGTCAGATCATGTAGAACTTTGTAAAACTTGGATTTTTTTCTAAAATGATTATAATCTCTGACCCACAGAAGTGACAAAATCTCTTTTCCATTTTAAACAGATTACTCTGGCTATTCCACCAATAGATTGTCAGGAAGAATGAGTGGATACAGACAGATGCCTTAGCAGCACCAAGCAGGAAGAAATCATGGTGACTTGACCTAGGCAGTGGTATTAGAGGAACTGCAAATACTGGAGTATCTCTATTTTGAGGGCATTTCCATTGAATTTGCTAATAGATTGGATATGAATTATGAAGCAAAAAAAGACACCAAGGACTCAACTATTTTAGCAAGAAAACTTAGCATTCAAATTAATGGAACAATCCTATTAAAGTCAGGAACATAAATAGAAAGATAGCATCTGTAATTATTCACCATTATAGTGGAAGTTTTGGCCAAGGCAATAAGAAAGGAAAACAACAAGAGAACTATGAAATACTGAAAAGGATGAGATGTAATTATGTTTTTACACTTGATATGATATCTACCAAAAAAAAAAAAAATCCAAAGAATAAGTTAAATAAAACTAAGAACACTAATTTTAAAAATCTGGTAAGGAAACTGAATATAAGATAAAAATACCAATATTAACAACATTCCTTTATAGCAGCAACACAATTAAAAATATATATGAATAAACTATAGAAAAAGGTACAAAACCCTTATGAAGGCAATATCTACATATATTGACATGAAAAGGTTTCTAGAATTTATCAAGTGAAAAAAATAGAAATATTCACAACAGGACAGTTAGTATAATCTTTTTAAAAATTACCTACACAAATAATAAATAAATATTTATAAATATATGTCTAATATAATTATAGATACAGCTATAGATATACCATGTAAAACATGGTAAACTGGTGATGGTAAAGAATGGGAAGAAATTACTACTTTGGGAAAGGTCTTCTCTTTTTCTAATTTGCACATGTAAATATTATTTATAATAGTATTATAAAACTTATGATCAGAAAAAGAACCAAAAAATTGTTTTTATTCCAAAGCACAACCAATGTTTAAGTAATAGCTGATAGAAAAGTTTAAACTTACTAAATATCATAAAATGCACTTAAGAACTTGACATATATTAATTCATGCATTCCCCATTAGGACAACTGTTCCTCCCTATGACATTCATACACCAACACCCTCCCCCTCCAACACACACACACACAATTTTACAGGTGATAAAGTTGAGACAAAGGAAAAATGCAACTTGCTCAAGTTCAGACAGTATGAAAGTGGCCGGGCCACGTTTGGGATGGAAAGAGACAACTCAGAAGCTCCCATCTGTTATGCTATTACTAACTTTAAATTTTAAGAAGTTCTTATACATTATATATAAACTAGCCAAGGTAGATAATATTTTTTAAATAGGTATTAAAAACAAAGATCATGTTGAAAGGAAAAAATAAGGCATAGGTAAACATGATAGGTGACTGAGGATTAAAATTTCTGCTAGCATGGCAGAAGTTAAAATTTCAAATGGAAAATCATTCTCATTATATAGTCACTCTGGGAATAGGATTACTGGTACTTTTACTTCTATTCTTTGCTTTTTTCTGTGTTTTTATACTGTCTGCGTAATTTATTTAAGAGTAAGACTGTTACAAAGTGTTCTGAGTACAGGCTTATCTGATCTATCAGATATAAATTACCAACTTTCAAACACTGGGAATAAAAGATGACCCACTGTAATACAACATCGGTGAATATAATTTAATCGTTAATGGGTCCTATGTGCTTCAGCTTCATATATATCAACTACTTTTGTATTAATGGTTCCAAATGTGTTAATAAGTAGAGAAAATCCTGATAGGGTGCCAGATACATCAGCTTTCACAATATGTTATCACATTCTTGCCTTGAACACTAAAATTTGATGTAAATGCCAGAGTTATAACACATAGTTCCAACATGTTATATAGCTAAAGCAAATTGCTCTATACGGAATGATTTGCCTGAAGTTATTAGACAATAAATGCACTTAAGACTTGAATAAAACTTCATTTAATTGTTTATTCACATAACTAGCTGCCATAAAATTCTTTCTACCTCAACAGAAATAAAAAAGTAGGTTGCAGAATCAACCTGTAACAATTATATGCTTTCTAAAATAGCAGAAACTCTCAAAATATCAAGACCAAATAAGCCTCATATAATTCCTGGTAGATTAAGAAACACTGGGCAAAAAACCTGTGACTTTATCAACCAGCTAAGAACTTTAGATGAACAAATTTATCCTTGTCTTTTTCAGGAAAGTTCACGTGTTAGGCTAATAGTGAAGAGCTGGTTTGAAAATTAGGAAAGAAAACTAGAAAAATTAATTGAAACTTACATCTTGCTAAATGCCTTTAGAGAAGCTTATGGTGAAGTGTAGATGGTAGCTTTAGGTCACAGTTATAAACAATCTAAGATAATCGGAATAAATTATTAGAAAACTTAGCATTTGAGATACAGCTTGTATATTTGTAGAATATGGCTTCTAATTACTTGGAGGCACAGATGACATGAAGAGACATATTAAGGAGGAGATGGTATTCTGCATGTACACTTAAGTCATATACAAATAGCTCCTAGGAGAAGCCTCTAAGTTTTTCAAGACCTTATGGATGAGCTCATGATTTAAGGTCAAACCTTGTCAACTGGAGGGTCTCATGTGCTTCCAGTCTCTGGGGATCTGCAGAGAACCCCCCCCACAGATGGCTGGGAATCCTGAGAGAGAATGACTTGCTTCTCTTTCTTATTCTGCACCTGCTGACCCATCAACGTAAACAACCCCTATGCTGCACTCACATTCTTGGGTTGAATTCCTCACCTTGAGCTCTGAGACAGTAAAACTCAAATAAGCCAGTGTGGCTGAGCTTGCTAGCTCTATCATGGAGCGCTGTTTCACAGGGAGCAGAGCTGTTTGGTAGAGAAATAGCCCTCAAGATCTAGCCTCAGAACTATAGGCTGGATTCTGGAGAGTGGTTTTGGTTTTCTAAGTCCCCAGGTCCCCAGGTCCCCAGGAGGTGCCTCTGATATGAATCCCCTTCCTCTGCTCTGTTTTTTCCAGGTATCTCCATACAAGCTGATCCCATATGTGGAGGATTGGAAGGAATCTGCTTGGCTTTTGCACAAGGAAGGCTTCAGAGGAACCTAAGTGCCAACTGCCAAAATGAAAGGCTAGTGAGGCAGGTGAGAGATACCACCACAATGAGCTCTGCAGCTCTGTGGGCTACTTTTCTTGCTTTTATATAAAACTGAATCATCTTGGGAATGGAAACTGGAATCTAATTCTAGAAATTCTACCTAGAATTAATAACCATAACATGCATATTAATAAGAAAAACTGGTGACAGAAATCAGGAAAATGAAGATAGAATGGCAAGTGAAGGCAATGATAAATGATTTGGTACATTGGATTGGACACTTTTCTATATTTATCAGCTCTTCCTATTTTCCTCTAATTTGGCTTAGCTGGTTTGCCAAGGTACAAGAGCTTTGGTGAATATTAGTGCACCTTGTTAGGGCAGCAAACAAGGCAACTTGGGAAGCATCAATAAGTGCTGGGGTGGGATCAGAAGAAGTGACATTTCAGGTGGTTGGCACAAGAAGGTGGGGGGTCTCCTTGCAAAGAACATAACATCTTTCCAGGAAGAAACAATGGTCATAAACCTTCTGAAGGGAGGAAAAGAAAGACTGGTTTCTCACATTAAGGAAAAAATCACTTAAATATAAATTGACTCAAAACTTCTGCATCTAGACTCAAGTGCCTGAATTAGCTACAATTTACGTAAGTTAATGAAGTCTGACTTTAATGTAAATGTTAACCAGGAGATGAACTTCTTTTTCCTTCTTTAGGGACAAACTCTTTAATTACTATTCAGGAAATATTGTTTCCTTGGGGAAAATAAAACAGTTTTTATCTTAAGAGGACAAAGAATATTAAAAAACTTGTCCTCTGCTTCATTAAGCAAAATTATACTTTAAGAAAAATACCAAAAATACCACCATAAGCCCTGGCTGGTGGCACAGTGGATAAGGTGCTGGCCTGAGAACCCAAAGGTCACTGGTTTGATTCCCAGCCAGGGCACATAACCAGGTTGGAAGCCAGGTATCCAGCCAGATCTGTAGGTGGAGGCAGGTGAAAGGCAACCATACATTGATGTTTCTTTTCCTCTCTGCCTCTTTCCCTTCCCCTTCCCCTATCTCTAAAAATAATAAATAAAATCTTTAATAAATAAATAAGAAAAATACCACTATAGAACAATAAATACTAGGTTCTAAATCTACTCTATCTCAAAATTCAGGGTCAGCCACTATTTTTCTGTGACCCTGGACCCTTAAAAGTTGAGATGATTTTTCCCTTGATATGTAATATCAATGACACTATCAACTTGAAATTGAATTTCAATAACAATAAATGTAATTTATTGTTTCAGGTCTTATATTTAGGTCTTGATCCATTTTGAGTTAATTTTTGTACAGGGGGACAAACAGTAGTTTGGTTCACTTGCACATGGCTTTCTAGTTTTCCCAGAACCATGTATTAAAGGGGCTTTCTTTTCTCCATTGTATGGTTTTCGCTTCTTTTTCAAAAATGATTTGTCCACATACATGTGAGTTTATTTCTGGGATCTCAATTTCATTCCATTGGTCTATGTGTCTATTTTTCTGGATGGTGGGCACATGATGCAATACACAAATGATTTATCATAGAACTGTACAGTTGAAAACTATATAATCTTATTAACTAATGTCACCCCAATAAACTTTATTTAAGAAAACCTAATAGCTAGAGGCAGGACTGCCCAAGAACAAGCCTATTCTGGTCCAGGGGAAAAAACAACCAACCAACCAGATAACCTTGTAATAATGCAGTTCTGGAAGTTTGAAGATAGATAGTAACTGCCAATGATCTGAGTCTGAGTTCCCTAGGCCGGGGGGCTTGTCCTGAGAAATATCATTTAAACCTCTCTTGTGTTATTTCAAATCCTCTAAACAGATGCTCATTCCCGTAAGCCCTCAGTCACTTGGTCTAAGACTCCTAACACAATGAGACGTAAGGTAGAGCACTGACTGCCGGCACCAGGTGTGCATGGCTGTGCAGAACTTGAACGAGGCTGCTCTGAATTGAGATGTGCCATTGCTGCAAAATACATCCTGTTCAATGAGTTAGGACAAAAATTGGGTGTAAAATAGCTCATTGATAACTTTCATGCCACTTATATAACATTTTAGAATACATAATTAAATGTTATTTAAAATTGCATTTTTTAAATGGGACTACTAGGAAATTTAAGACTACACATGTGGTGCATGCTCGTGGCTCCCCCTCCATGTGTAACAGACAGCATTGCTCTGAAGGCCCAAAGAACATCTGGCCTGCCTTCTCTAATCCCTCCAGGGAATATACAACATGCTTTGCTTTGTTAACAGCTTTTCCAGTGCCCAACAGGGAGCTGAGCACAGGGTGCGTAGTCAATAAACCAGCTGACTGATTAAAAGTCATACACATGTGTGATGGTTAATGCTTCGTGTCAACTCAACTCAGTCGTGGAGTGCCCAGACATTTGGTCCAACGCTATCCTGGGTGTGTCAGAGTGATTTTGAATGAGATTAACTTGGTAGACTGAGTAAAGCAGATTGCTCTAGCTAACTTGAGTGAGTCTCATGCAGCCAGTTAAAGTAGACCCAAAGTGCTGAGTAAGAGGGACACTGGCATTTGCTAGGTGTCAGAATTGGACTCAAACATTGGCACTTCTCAGGTCTCAAGCCTGCCAGCTTTTGCATTAAAATGTATACCACTGGCTCTCCTGATTCTCAGGCCTTCTGGCTCAAACTAGAACTACGTGATCAGCTTTCCCGAGACTCTAGCTTGCCAACTGCTGATCTTAGGACATCTCTACTTCCATTAACATATGAGCCAATTACTTATAATCTACCAATCAATCAATCTCTATATTTTCATATCTCTATATCTCATATATATAGAGATATATATGTACACATACATATATACACATACACACACATACTACAGGTTCTGTTTCTCTATAAAACTCTAATACAACATGTGGAACATTGGTCCATTTTATAAAAGAGTCTTCTAGAATATCAAAATTTAAAAGTTAGTGAATAAGAGGATGCTTCTCTGAATATGTTTACTGGTTCTGTGATTGGCTACTTCAGGGACACGGAAAAGTTGCTCATTCTGAATCCCAATCTTCTTATTGTGAAAACAGTACCTTCCTCCCAGGGCTGGTGTGGGAGTTAAAGGAAATGATACCAGAAAAAGTGCGTGGTCCCTCAAAAGCTGCCTATGATCTTGAGTTAAAAGTCATTTTGTCTTAGCTTCTTTCTGTACAAAATACCACAAATCTAATGGTTGACACAAGGGAAAAATATATTCTCATTAAAAAACTCATATACTGGACTGGATTTTCAAGCAATAGGTAGAATCTATCTGATGGGCCTATGTCCCTGAGGGTACTTGCTCTCTCATTATCTAATCTGGGGTGCGTTTCCTGGGACTAGAAGGTAAAGTGACATACTTCCAGAGAAAGAGGCAGGTGGTATCCTCCGGGGCACTGCTGCCATTTGTGGATGTCATTTGCAGGGGCAGATCCACATCCGAGAAGGCTACTAGCCATGTCAGCTCAGCTCCTAATTCCAGGTCTATGGGTGGCAGCACTCTTCACATTTCACTAATGAGGCCAACTCTTTGTGGGTTCTCTTGGAAACAGTTTTAGGTTTCTCTTAAAATCTTTAATGCTCCAAAATAATTATCTCGAGTATTTTTTCTAGGTTTGTCAGGAGGACTGCAGCCATGATGGACATGGGTGCATTGGCTCCAGAAGGGGGTCTGGCCCTGTGCTGACAATAGGAAGAGTCACCCCCACCCCTGTTTTCTTCTTATTGCTGTTACTCAACAATTCATAGTTTCCTGACCAAAGCACCAGAACTTTTAGATCTATACCTCATGAAATTCTGCTTTATATAAAGAGATCAGTTGATCTCTATAGTTTATATCATGTTTTATACCTGTGCAAACTAAGTGCTAGGAAAAGGAAAGCTCAGAAGTGCTGGGTTTATGGCTCACGAAAGGATGTCAATAAAAAGTGTACATTACAACTTATTCATGGAAAAAGTCTCAGAATAAGTATTGTTAATGACCATGTCTCAAAAATGAAGAAAGTGCATAAAGTTATAGAAATAATACAAAGTATAGGAAACTTCAAGATCTTGGGAAAAGATGAACTGTTTCCAACTCTAAAGGTAGAGTGGATCATTGAGGCATATTTAGCTGGGAGCTTAAAATTATCACCTAGTTGGAAGGATGTTTTCTAGTCCACAAATCAGGTTCACACACACTTCCTCATTAAACTGCACTACTACATGGCTGTGGGGTACAGGGTATTCTAGCCATGCCCTTGAAAGAGAAGCAGCTCTGGCAGCCTTGCTTACCTTTGGGTCGAACCCAGGGTGAGTCAGAGCATCTTGCCCTCAGCTCACGCTCTTCACGCAGCATTTGGACAATAGCCCCTTTGTTGCGAAGGCTCCCCCTGAAGTTTCTGACTCCTCTGCTAGAGGAAAGGGTCTAGGCCCAGTCTGTCAGGTGATGGTCAAGTTGGCCATTTTACTAGTTGATCACTTAGTATTTTAGCAAATAGAATTGCTTCTCAGTAAATGCAAGACTTTCCCATATGAGATAAAGCTTGAAAACTGAAATTTCTGTATTTGATACACAAAGACTTTAAAAAACCAGAAATAGTTAAGAGTTCTCTTGTTGGGATGGGGAGAGGCCTGACTGTAGATGTACTGGCCATTGAGAAATAGCTGGGTTGTGAAGATGTCAAGACTAGAATGCAAGTTGAAGAGTGCAATACAGTAAATAGTGTGGGAAGGAGAGTGCTCTTTGCCATATAGGAGGAATAAGTCTAACTGTTTACCATGGGTTATATATTTTTAAATAAATAAAAGAAAATAACAGCTTTCTCTGTTCTAATTCCATGAGGTGCAGGGATTAGATAAGACCACTGGCTTGATTTTTGTACTATCTCTGGACGTGGAGTTTCTCAGGTTTCTTGGGACAAGATGTGTGCCTGCACATACGCCCCACCACACACACATACCAAACCCATCTGCAAACCATGTAAACCACTTAACCTCCATCAAAGATTTTTGCTTTTTTATCTTCCAATTGTTGCACTTACTGAGAGCCAGACCAGACCAAAAAGAAGAAAAGTGAGGGTTGGGACAAGTTAGGAAGGCCAAGTAAGTGGTCACGTTTGGACTTGGTGGTTCAAAAGAAATGTAAATGCACCATCTCCTTTCCATTCACTTATGTAATATTATTTTTATGTCTTTTTGAGACTCTTTTAAAATATTTTTAAAACTCCAGTATTATAGAGACACTTGCACATTATCTAGGCCAATCCCTCTCTTTATAAATAAGAGGACTGGAGTCCAGAAAGGTCAGATCATTTTTTCAAAGTCATAGAGTTTGTTGGTGGATATGCTGAGAATAGGACTCAGTCATTGTTTCCATTACAATAAGCTTCTTGTACCAAAGTTATTATTCAAGGTGATCATAAAAGCATTGATAAATATTTCAAAAGATAAGTTTCAGCCACATTTTAAGCATTTCTCAGGTCTTACAGAATTTAATTTTAAATCAATCCTATGTAATAATGGTTGCTATTTTTTTTGTAGTTTTACAGGTAGGGGAACTGCAGCACAGTGAAATACATTTTCCAGGATCATTCAGCTAACTGGTATTAGAGCCAGGACTCAGCCCCAGGCAGCCTGGCTCAGAAAGCCATGTTCATATCCAGTCTGCATAACTGACTCTCTGGTAAAATGTTGGTAAGTCTTGCATAAACTTTGGAAGTCATATAACATATTTGTATTTTAACTGCAATTTTCTTTAATGAACCAAAATATTAAATTTCTAAGAGGCTGATCTTTAGATATCATTCACCCTCTTCAGAGTCAAGGCTATTAAATTTGTACTTATGCAGGATCATCTACGAAGAAAACTAGTTGAGCCATCAATAGCAGAAGGCTGCTTTCTTGCACAGATAAGCTTTGAAAATGGTGTAATGAAAAAAGGCTGGTTCAGGGAAACTAGGTAGGCATGGGAGCGAAGTCAAATCAGAAAATACAGATCAGCATTTGGCAAGATGCTGATGCTAGGAAATCATAAATTGAGACATGAATCTCTTTAGGGTTGTGGCTATATATTGCTAAATCCCCACACTGAGATTTCCTTTCATAGAAGCCATGTCACCATGAGTATTTACATGTGTAACAAAGTGGTGCACAGTACTCTGTGCTTGTTTTGAACGAGCCCGACTAGTTCTCCCAGGCAAGATTACCAGGTGCATAGTTTAGCAGTGGCCAACTGAGGCAATCAGCACCATACACCCTCCTCTTCCCAGACCCCTCCTGAATGGCAACTGCCCTGCCTGGACTGATGGAAGCTGGTGGGCATGGACTGGGGCACCTGGGTGTTGTGAGGGAACTAAGCTGGTCCTGTGAAGTAACCCAAGTCGATTTGCTATTCACAGGCAACAGGTCTTTAGTAAACATGGACAGCATCAGACAATTCACAGGGGGTTATCTACCAGCATGCCCCTCCCAACTTCATGATTAGTCATACACTGAAGTAAAAGTAATTACCAGAGAGACACCTACCTCAAGTATGAACATTTCTTAGGAGGCAGGTGCAGAAACATTATACGTCCCGTTCCCACAATTTCAGTCATATTCAGAATGCCTTGTGGGCACTCTGATCCGCACTTTACAGGAGAGGTTCATTCTGAGGCCAGCATGCAATACCCTGATGGTGAGGTCAGCCTACCTCTTCACTGTGCTGTGTTCCCAGGGCCCATGTGAAGATGAGTGGGCAGCAGGACCAGAACAAACAGGTCAGAGCTTGGAGCACTGGGTGACCTGCGGGCCTTGCTACCTGCATTGTTCATGGAGAGGCTGATATTTCAGGTCCTTGCTCTCCTCATGAAAGATGCCTGTGTCATCTTTCCAGACAACTGAATGTTTTGAACACAACTCCTTTCACCAAAGAAAATGAACTTCTCACATCTCTGATGCTAATGAGTGAATCTGTATATGTAGTTTTAAATCAGGATATTGAAATCATTTCTCTAGAGATCTTTGGAGAGTAGATTCCTGAATGGGGCACTTCAAATGTTAACAGACTACCTGAGAATGTGTTATGGTTAGTTTACACCCCATATATTTATCATATGTTTATATTGGAACTGTTTTTTAAAAATCACAGTTAGCATGATCACACTTGGACAATCAAGGACCTGGGGGTACTAAGCAGTGGCGGACCTATGCCACATGGTGTTGTAGGGAAACAATCCTACCCCCTCCTTCTGCTTTCCGATCTCAATTATAAGCTTGGAGCTGATTTGTGGCCCGCCTTACTCCTCAAAAACAGTGTAAACACAGAAAGAGGGGAGGGGTGCAAGGTCTACATTTGCAAACAAAAGTCACTTGAATCTAAGTCCTGGAACACTCGGCTCTAAGGGGAGACTTCAAAGTGAAGGAGAAAGGCAAAGGAGACAAGGAAGGGAGAAGAATTCCCCTAAAATGCTCTAAGGAAAAAAAGACAGTTAAAGACACCAAGACAGAGTTCTTTTCTTTCATTTATTCATTCATTCTAAAAAATGTAATACATTCTACTACGTCCCAGGCACTGTACTGGTACTGGGATATAGCAGAGGGCAAGGTTTTTGCTCTTAAAGGACTTACAGTACAATGAGGAATGACATTTGATATCTGCACATACATACTTATATACCCACAAACACCTATAAATACTTATTAGTATACAATGATCTAAGATCAGACCAACAAGAAGTAAAATAACCCTATCAGTGTGGCTCAGCTGGTTGGGCATCTTCTCACAAAGTAAAAGGTCGCCAGTTCAATTCCTAGTCAGGCACATGGCTGGGCTGTGTGTCCCTGGTTGGGGTCTGTAGGAAAGACAACTAATCAATGTGTCTCTCTCCTAAAAATTACCTAAGTAGATATTTTTTAAATATCCTTAGAAAAGAAAGAATGGAGGGTGAAGAGGTAAAACCATGAAATAATCTGAAAGAAGAAGACTGCAGACTAACACAATGAAATAAAGACAATGAAGCTGAGTTACAGAGTTATTTCCGATTATTTCAAGGTCAGAGACATAAGCAAAGGCTGCACTTAGAATTTAATTCTAAGAGTGAAGTGGTTAGTAGGGGAGTGATATAGTCTGATTTGCTTACAGAAAGATCAGTCTAGCTCTTCTGTGGACAATGGATTATTGAGGGACTAGAGAAGAAGAAGGAAGATAGGGAGCTCCTGTATTGTTCAGACAAAAGATGATGGTATCTTGGAGTAGGGTGGTAGAAATAAATATAAGGCAAAAAGACAAATTTAGGATAACTTTTGAGAAAGAACTGAAGTGACTTAATGAAGAATTTATGTGGGGTGGAAAGAAAGAAAGAATAAGAAGAATGACATCTAAATATTTTTCTTCTTCTAAAACTTTGAACAGCTTTTGAATCAGAGTTGGAGGCCAACCTAAACCCTGGGTTTACTACCCCCTAAATTTCTGTGTATCCCTGTGGCCTCTGAATGCCCTCATTTATGCCTCTATCATCTCTGATTTGGCTGTCAAAATAACCCCAAACTGCCTCCAATCTCAGTCTTCTGCTGCTATGGTCATCTCTTCAAAATGAAAATCTGATCATTATATAATGGCTCTTCTCTGCCTACAAGGCAAAATCCAAATTCCCTATAGATGCATACAAGGCCTCTTCGGATTGGGCTCCTACCTGACTCCACTTGCCTCCTCATCTCTCTAATCTCACCATGAGATTAGAAACCTCTCACCTCTACCTCTGCATACCCTTCACTGAGGCCACAGAAAGCTCATTATACTGCCCAGGACTCACCATGCTCTTTTTATATTGCTGGCTTACTTAAAAAGCCCTTCTTAACTCCTGACCCAGTCCTCTTTTCTTTCATGAATCACTGAATTTCCCTATACCCTTCAGTCAAATTTTTGGCATTGCCCTTCGTGTAGGGCTCTACTACAACATCACACTGTACTTGTAAGGTCTTGTTCACATACCCTCCTTCTTGGATTGTAAACTGCTTGACGACAGGCACAGGTAGGCACCCAAAGTTGTCCTCTCTGCATAACCATGTACCTTCCACAGTGACTGATATATACCAAATGATCAATAAGTAATAATTAAATGATTAAGTGAAAAGCCTCTGATTATTTCCATCAAGCAGTCATACAGCCCATGCATAAAAATCTTTACTGTGAACTCTGCATTTTTTTGTCCATCTCTCTTTATTCACTGGTCAGAGGGCCTCCTTGCTTTTCTAGTTTCATATATTTATTAACTGCCTGATTTAAAGGAGTCAACAAACTCTGTTTTTATATATTCGTATGTGAAAGAGAAGCAGGGTAATGACAATTAAAAAGGAAAATTAGGGGTGGTAAATCCTATAAAGAAAACTATATAGGTTGAGTAGATAAAGACAACAGAGATTCTTATAATGGTGATGCAATGTTGGGGAGAATAGAATAAGTGGATTTCAGAGAGAAGGAATCATTACTTCAAGACCTCTTAGAAATGTGCTCCCTCTGAGACAGTCAAGGGATGGAAATGCCATGTTGCTAGAGAATCCAGAGCCATAGAGAGTGTAGTAAAAGGTGGGCTTAAAAGAATGGGCAGGAGCTGGATCACAGAGAGTACTGAGGGCATGGGATGAGTTTGAATTCTATTCTGAGAATATGGAACACAATGGAGGACTATAATCAGTATAGTAGCATGAGCTAAATTATATATTTAAAAGGCACTTTGGCTGCTGTGAAGAGAGGGCATTCTGGGAAAATAAAGAGTAGCAGTAATGCAGATAGTCTTAGAGAATGAATGCTGATATTTCCTGGAAGTAGAGCAAACAATAACAAGATGGGGAAGCCTGGGAGGGTCCTTTCAGGTACTTGAACCAGCTTTTTGCAAGCCATGTCTAGTTCTTATTTACAATGTGATTTGCTGCTGGCCCTGATAGTCATCTTCAGTGAGGGCTCGTAGACCAGGCACAGTTCAGGGAATGTCTAAGTTAGGCAGATTATTTTGTCCTTCAGCCTAGACAGACGATGGCTATTATGCAGCCATCATCACATTAGTTTTTCTAGAAGCCACAAGACCTTATGTATATTTACGAACACTTAGTCAACATAGAGAGTAAGCTATTCTTATGCCATTCATTTATAAAGCTAAGAGCAGGACTTTACTTTTACCTAAAATAAATTCTTCTCATTAAATTCACCCCATCACCCAGAAGCTCTCTCTGCTCTGTCCATCTTTTTAACTTTACTTTTTCATTCCCATCTTCCCTCTAAGTCTCTGTGAATTAATCATTATATTCATTAAATAGCAAGAGGCCCAGAAGGGTCAACAATGGTTCAATCTAAGACTAGGAATTCTTTAGAGAGAATAAGAACTACTTGGATTTTTAATTTAAAACTGGAAGAACTTACTTTGATCTTGCTATTGGTGAATTAAAGTATTTTTACATATTATAAGTCATTTGAATGTCAGAGTCTCCTCTTTCAACTCATTAAGCTAAGGAAAGAATGGATGTGCTAATGTGAGACACAATCTAGAAAATGAGGGTATCAAAAAAAAAACAAAAAACAGTGTTTGAAATTTGCTAAAGATACTTCTCAATTTTGACCATTTAGCTTTGTCTTCTAATGAGTGCAGATACCCATGGCAATGATTCTTAGAATAACACAGGTCTGTGACATACGTCAGGGAGAAATGTGTCAGACCTTCCAATCACTGCTGGAGAATTTCAGCATTTCATCTATTTACCTGCAGTTTCCACCTTCATTGTAGAAACAGTCTATTGAAAGGAAGATCTTCAAACACCACACTTCCATGGCACCACTTTAGCAGGTCCTTCCCTCTCTCTGCTTCACCTCTGCACCATCACGCCTCTCCCCAAACCAAGTAAGAAGGACATGGCAAACTTAAAGCAAGTGGTCTCCCTAACTTTAGAGCTCTGTATTTGGCAGCGTATGCTCTGGAAACAAACACGTTTAAAGGTAGAAGAACAATGAATTCTTACTGACTTACTAGAATGAGTAAATCCAAATTCATAAATTTATCATATTACTTAAGATTTTTGGTAAAACCAAGCCTACATATAGATAGTCACCAAGCAAAATGAACACATTTTGTTTAATTTTTTAAAAATTAGTTTCAGAAGATTAAGATGTACAGGGATGAGCACTGGAATATGGGGCAGGGACTTAACTATTTTAAGGAAGAATATGATTTTTAAAAAGGCTTAATCTAAGTGATATATTTTTCCCTGTATTTACAGGGAAAAAACACAATAAACTAAAAGAACCTAATACCTGATAGGACTGTTTATTTTTCTGTGAAATATTTATTGTGATAACTTCTTTGTCAACCCATTCTGCAGATCGTAGGAGCTCCTACAACTTGACCACCTTGCTCTATCAAAGAGTTCTGAAGAAGACCTTTCACCAGAAATTAGATGACCTATACGCTAAGGTGTATTTTAGATATAGCTGCCCCAATATTAATTTTAAAATGCAAAATATTTGCCATTTCACAGAAGCTGCTATCTGCTCCCTACAATCTCAAGATCAGTAAATATTTTTAATTTGCACATATACATTATTCAGGTATTGCATCTGGAAGATTTTTTTCCTCATGTAGAAACATTTAAAGATCTTTTAGGATTTATTTCCTTATTTAAAAAGAAAAAATAGAGAGAAATATTAAATATATTTTTATATTTTCTGTCTATTTGTATTACTTTTCAGTAAGATGAACCCTCTTTCCAATAGTCCATTATAAAATATTGCAGTATATATTCAGGGTTTTATTTTTTCCAAAAATGTGTCATTAGATAAAAATGTTTTTTGTCAGTGACTCTCAGAATAAAAGTTCTATAAACTTTGTTATTAAGTAAAAACAATGTGAGCTGTCAAGATTCTCTTGCTGAGCATCTGTACGCCTTCCACGTGATCATGTTGATGAAGCACACTTACATCCATTTGTTTATGAAATAAAGCTCCTCAGAGTGGAGTGTCAGGACTCACAGATTAATTGCATAATAAGGATTCAATAAAGATTTAATAAGCATCCAACTATCTAATACAGCCATGAAACTTTCTGAAAAATAATTATAAAAGATTCATAACCTGTAAAAAGCCCATGGTATAAATAGGGTAGAGATGGGATAGCTAAAATGAGAGGAGATAAAAATAAAGACAGATCTCCTTCTCTTCTTAAAGTATCATTTTCAAAAGCTTTCTAGAGGATGAGAAAAACCACACTGTCGTTGTTTATTTCTGTGAGCTCTACATGAGCAATCAGATAGAAGCTTTCATTTACCAGTTGGGTGTCTTGCCTCTGTCTCTGTCTGTCTCTGTCCTGCCCAGGTAGGAAGCTGGTTCCCGGCTTACTGCAGACTTCACCAGGTGCTCTGCTTCTCGCATCAGACTCACATCTCCCTAGAGCAGCCTCATGTCCTCTCTGATTATTAATTCCAGACCTTCCTTATTCAGGGGTTGAACATATTAGGAAAAATACCCAGGCTCGGATGAAATGGAAGGCAGTCACTGGATTTTACTGAGGGGGGAATGAAAAGGAAAAGACACTTTTACTTTATTCTTGAAACAAAAATTGAAAGGTTCTTATTGACCATTGAGTGTGTGCAGAAAGGTTATTCAGGAAGTGCTATCCTGTAAAGACAGCTCTTCGGGGTGAAAGCAGTTTCTAATAAGCCAGGGGAGAGACTGCTTATGAAAGAGATGCGTGTGACAGCAACACTGCTTGTGGGAGTGGTTGGGTGGGTCAGAACTGTCAGCCAGACTGATAGCCCCCGCCTGACTGCCCACTTCTCTTTTTGGTCCTAAGCCCTTTTCTAGTGAGGCCACCCACACACATCATCAGTAATCTTATCATCTTTCTTTCTCCCCTTGCTCCCCACCTCACCCACACAGACATACAGTACAAGGAAACACACCAAACTTTTTCAGGATGAGTGTGATCTGACTATCAAGCTATAATAAAAAAATAGAGAATAATAATTTAGGGTGAATTTCTTAGAATGCCTACTTCCATAAACTACTGACTTTTATTCTTTAGTCCTGCTCTTCTTTGTTAGCTAAGTAGAACAAAAATCCTCAAATAGAATAAAACTAAATAAAGGCCTCATTGCCCTCTTCCCTCTATTGTGGGATTTACTTATTTCACATACTATCATTTACTGTTATATCAGAAAACAAAAAAAAGAAAATATCTATGTAAATAAGAAGCCACCTATTCTAGTATCTGGAAAGTAGTAGGCATTTCCTCTCGTGATGAAGTTCTCTATTGCCTCATCTGTCCGAAAATATAGAAATTCTCTCTAATTTCAAGCTTCTATCTTGTCTAAGGGGGTCCCTTCAAATCTATTTCTCTTCATTCTATCTTATTACTATATTTTTGTCTTGATTTTTGTTGTACATGTTTGATAACCCAACTCAGATTATAAATAAATGTTAATACAAATGTATTTTTAAAGTATAAGAAATGGAGAAAATTATATAAACCACAAACTATATTATTCTATTTTTCTACTTAAATGTAATAAAATAAACTCAGGTTACAAAGAAATAAAATAATCTACACCTTAAAATAAATATAAATTTAAAAATCAAAATAATGAATAAGTACAATATAATTGTGAGAGGGTACAAAATAAAACAGTGACCAGTGGAATATATATGTTACCATATCTAACGTACAGATACCTTATTTTTATTGGAGAGTCTTTTGGAATGTTATCAAAGACTTAATGAGGTAATTTTTTAAATAACAATGTAAAAAGACCCAAATAATTACTTAGTATTATGTTATGCCATGCAATATACTATATATGTAAATATATATATATAAAATATCCATAATGTATATATTCATTTCCTTACAAATATTTTTACTATATGTTTTCTTGAATCCTTAAAATAACCTTGCAAAGTAGGCATTAGTACTTTCATTTATATATTTGTATAAATATATAAACTGAGACTCCAAGATGTTAAGTAATTTATTCAAAGCTATGCATCTAACAAATAGTATAGGAAGAATCTAATCAAAATCTCTCTGTGTTTTCTCTAAGTCTTTGAACCTTCCATTAAATCTTGCTGACTTTCTGTTAGCCTAGATAAGGGTTACAAAATCAAATGTTCAGAAAGTCCAAGCAGGTAATAAAAGTGGGAGAAACAGGCAGGCTCTAATGAAATAGGCACCACAAGGATGAAAGGCCTGTGGGAGCTGAGATCACTTTCCCCTCTTCTGCAAGGAATCCATGCTACCAGGCGTCCCACTGATTGCTCCAGGATGCAATGTAGAACCAGCATTACAGGATCTCCTACTTATTCAGATTTAGAAATCAATGCTGTCTTTGTGTATGTGAAATCATTCTAATTTTAAATATTGGTGCTAATGTGGCTTGCCAATCAAACCACAACAGCATCCTGGGCACCATCCAACCTGGATACATTCTTAAAGCCAGAGCTGACCTGTTTATAGGGAATTACAGTCTCCTCAGCGCTATAGTGGGATGTAAGTGGTATCCGGAGAGCTGGGGAGAAGTAGTCAGTTCCTTTCAGTTAGTACAAGGCTGAGACTCGGGCAGTCCTAGCAACTCGGTTACACCAACATGGCTCTAAGTGTGGCCCAAAATAGACGATGGCACAGCTCACTCTGAATCTTGCTTGCACATTTCACAGACTTTCACCTGCATTCCTTCAAAGCCCATAGACTTCATTCTATCATTTATAGGATCCAATTACTAGCCAGCTTCTGATGCCATTTTCCTCAGACTTACTGAGATGTGCCCTGTACACTCTACCTTGTCAAATTATCTGCTAACATTTCCATCCAAGTACTAGAAATGTCTCTAATTTTGTTCAGACACATCAAAGCAGAAATAGCAACCTTTCATTTCTAAGCCTCTGGTATCAGAGAACCTTTTAAAATAAGCTCAACATTAATTGAGAAAGCTCTCTGTTCCTCAATAAAAAAGACAATTCCAGTTCTTTTGCCCTAGGAAGGGCGGGGGGCGGGGGGAGGTGTTTAGAAACCCAAAAGACACCAGTCATAATGAAGAAGCTCTGTCAAGTTCCCCAATCCTAAATCCAAACCTGCTAAGATAACATAGAACCATGCTGACTCTGGGGAGAAGCAACAATTAAAACAACAGTGTAGCTTATAATATAATATTACTTTTATTAAAATTTTACCCAAAATGCTCATCCTAAACATGGTATTTTCAGTCTCTTTATGGAATATAGATAATAAGATATAGATTCACAGTACCATTAAAATTTTTCTCCCAAAGAAAATGCAGCACATACATACAAAGGAATTCTCCTCACCCATAAGAAAAGAAAGATGAAATACTGTTATTTCCAACAACACAAATGGATCCTGAGAGTATCTTGTTAAGTGAAATAAGTCAGAAAATGTTAAGACACATAGGATTTCACTTATATGTGGGATATAAAACGAGGCAAGAAAGAAACAAACAAAACTTTTAGACACAGACAAGAGTATGGTGGTTACCAGAGGGAAGGGAGTAGGGGTGGGTAGTAGAGGGTAAAGGAGGCGATGGAAGATTTGACCGTGAGTGGTGGTCCATACACAATGTCATATACAATGATACATCATAGATTTGTATATGTAAAATCTACATAATCTCATTAACCAATGTCAACCCTATAAAATACATTAAAAATCTTTCTCCCAAATTTCTTAGACTCTTATCAGGATCTTACTAGGAATATATATCGTAAATTTGTTTATGCAGCACAAGAAAAACCAGAAGGAACCAGGGAATCTAGGAAAGTCTATTTGAGTTATCAGAAAAGCTCACATAAAGAGAACACCATGTTTCATAGGTCATGAAGACAATAAACCACTCCCTATGACATGTCACATGGGGTACTAAATTTCAGCTTTTGTATTCCTAACTATAAATCTTGTCTTCTAGTCAGATCCATTATTATTATTTGTTTGTTTGTTTTTGGGTTTGTTTTTTTTTTTTTGCAGGAAATCAGCTTTGCATGCTTCCTACTTAAAAACAATAAATGCTTTCTTTGTTGAAGGTAGAATTTTTTTTAAAATTCTTAACTAGGTTTTCTTATGCATTGAGACTGACTCCAATTTATGCCTATTTTAATAGCTAGATTGTTATAAATTTGAATTTATTATATTATCAGAAAAAAATTCTTTTGAAATATACACAAAACTTTCAGGATACCATGTTTATGACCCTTACAAATAAGGTACATATGCTTCAAGGTCATGACTTTAAAAAACCTCTTTAGGCTTCCTTGCCTAAGAATCACCAGAAGTTTCATAATGCCCTGCTATTTTGATAGTCTACACTTTCTTTATGCTTTATTTTATGCAATCCTCTTACCTCTATAGCAATTTACTCTTGAAAACTTCTTATCACCTTAGTTCTGAAAGGAATAGGTAGAACATCCTATATTAGGGATGACACATTTCTGTTTTCACCAGAATAGTCCTGTCTTTTTTCCTGTTCTGGCATAATTGTCAACAGTGCTCCTTCCTTTTTTTAAAGATTTATTATTTTTAGAGAGAGGGGAAGGGAAAGGGAGAGAGTCAGAGAGGAAGAGAGAGTCAGAGAGGGAGAGAGAGGCAGAGAGGGAGAGAGACATCAATGTATGGTTGCATTTCACCCACCTCCAGCTACAGACATGGCTGGAGACCTGGCTTACAACCTGGTTATGTGCCCTGGGTGAGAACTCTAACCAGTGACCTCTGGGTTCGCAGACCAATGCCTTATCCACTGAGCCACCAGCCAGGACTCAACAGTGCCCCATTCACTCCCACAATTATTCAAATTTGAATAATTGGTCATAGCTATGACTGTCTCAGAATAAGCTTTGTAACTTCCAGGTTAATGGGAGCAACCAAATATATTAAAAATATTAATATATTTATTAATAATATATTCATTATCATCGAAGTGAGCTAGTAATATTATTTGGAAATGCTTGCTTTAGATAATGTATCTTTCTCCATGGTCAGAAGTCAACATGATAAAGAGTTGCTTAAGTTTAATTTCAAAGATTGTTTTCCTCTCTGTAAATAAAGTTGGTATCATTCTCTAATAAATGAGACTATAAAACCATGTGCACTTAATTTTTACTTACACTACTAGTAAATAAAGCAATGCAATCTTTCACAAAAATGCCTAGAATGATCTTTTCCTTCTGATTCCTTCAGACAGACTCTGAATTCTTTGATCCAAAAGTGCCTCACCTTTTATTATTATCCACTTTATGTATTCTTTTGGAAGTTGGTCAAGTATATATTTTATATGAAGTATAATATTCTAAAAATAACTAAACCTTTCATTAGCCTTCTAATTCTAACTGAGAAAAGTTAGAAGAAGTACATAAGGAACCATTCAGTTGTGAAACTACCTTTGGTAAGCATTCCACTGAGGTTGATGAGTTTTCCTAATATCATTATGAGGATAACCCCTACTCTCTGAAGTCATGTATATCTGAATTACTCTGCGCTCCTAACATCTTCCTCCTTTCCTACCCATGTAATAATTTGGGTAAAACAAGGGGTATTACTATAAAAGAATGTCCACAATCTCAGATGGAAAACATAAAAACAGTTAATATTGAACTCTGAAAATAACTGTGCTAAGAGAAACACAAGGCTGGCTTCAAGTTAAATCTGGAGCAGGGAAATATTATCAGATCTGGAGGCATATATGAAACATAGCCCCTCCCCTGAAAAAAAAAAACAATTAAAGCAATAATAGCTATTCTTTTCAGAGCTAGCTATGTGTCAGAGAGTTGTTTGCAATTTCCATAGATTAAATCATAAATGACTGCTGATTGTAAGAAGCATCATTTATGTTGTATACCATTAAAAAGAAAAAAAAATGCCACAAATTATATATGACATACATTGACTGTATAACATAATCTGAGATATGGTCATTTTTACACATTGTTATATCTAGTTTAACAGATGAGGAAAACAGTATCATTGTCACTCTATGAAGGATTGAGAACTAGTAAGTGAAAATGTTAGTATTCAAACCTAAACAGTCTAGCTCCAGAGAGTACACTCTTTAACCACCAGGCTATAGACTAAACTATATTCAAGTTTGCATTACAGTGGTATCACCAGAAGTTTACATAATGCCCTGTTATTTAGATTGTCTATACTTTCCTTGTGCTTTATATTTCTGGACAGTTCTTACAGTTAGAGTATATTTTTCTTTATTGGAGTGAATAATAATAAGTAACAACAAGAGAAGCATCCATAGCAACCATTTACATATCGGAAAGAATGCCAGGTATCTTATGAAATTCTAGAAGTAGTTTCCCGATGCTAGCCAAGCAAGCTATACTGTACACAAAAATCTCATCCATTCCTGTTAAAAACAGTCTCCAGGGCCCTCATCATGAGCTTCAAGAGTCTGCAAGTTTAGGGCAGAGACTAGAAGTTAGATATTTCTTGAAGGGCTTATAAGAAAACATTATTTTATTATTTCAACAGCTTACAAAGTAATTATAATTGTATCATCTTTGTAGGCACATCTCCCCACTAGATCACAGCCAGACTCCACTGGGCTTACAAAATACCTTCCATGTTTCCTAAAATGTGCACATTAGCACTAGCCACACACCCCACTGAGAAAGATCCATCATGGAAAGGGCATGGTCTTTACAATTTTAGGCTCCAAAATGAGATCAGTCTGATAATTTTTTTTTTTTTTTTTTTTTGCACGTGATCTAAATATTCAACAGATAACTTAAAATAGACCCTAAATCTGTTTTCAAATCTGGTCCTTTCATTAAAAATCTTTTCTAAAGTTATTCAAGAAAATACTTTGGGCCATATTTTCAGCATTTTGCTACCTTTTTGATGCTTGTAAATAATAGAACCAGAGTTCAAAATCTAAGTAATTGAACTTAACTGTGCCTTGTTGATCATTTTTAATCTAAAAATGAACCTTTCGGAATTTTTATGGGCCAACAGTGATCAAGATCCATCTCTCAAATGAATAATAAGAGGATATAAGCAGGTGTAGGAGACTATCCATTACAGACAGATGGGATCAGAACAGACACTTCCTGATCCATTTCGCCCACCTCACTTTTTGATCCTACTCATTGGCCAGTGATATTATCTTACCATTTCCAGGTAACATATGCTTTGTTTGATTTTTGTCCTTGGAACAATTAGACAAATCAGAGAAAGTATATGCCAACCAAAATGTTATTTTCTTCTTTACCAATTAAAAGCATGCCAGTAATTTATCAATTTAGATTTTTATAAATTACTATTAAATTATGTTAGATGTTAAAGGCATTATTTATTGAGGTTTATAAATGAAGTAAAAGTAATGTGTTTTTCATTTGAAAGTTAAAACCAACTGGCTTTGGAAATTCCCTTCATATGATGATTAACACAAATGTTCTCCTGTTTAATCAGCCTTAAAATAATGCACAATAAGACTCATAGTACGATACAAAACATTAGATTTTTTAGTTTTATATGATGATAATGTTGATTTAACTTGGCATAATTATTAATCATTATATAGCCTCTCTGAGTTTGCAGTGATTTATTCTACTTTATGAACAATTCAGTCCAGAGGTCAAAATACATCATTTTAATAGGCAGAAAATCATACACATAAAAAATGACCTATAAATGATGTTCTCTAAAATTTCAAAAACACAGTTTATCTCTAAAAGTTTAAACTGCTCATGCTGCCTCAAGCAATCACAAATAATTTTACTACCTAGAATATATAATCATCCAAAATTACATGTATTAGTTGTTTATGTATAAGTATAAACAAAATGACAGTATTCCTTAGCCTCATTAGTATTAAATACATATTTTTATTTCAAAGAGTCCTTGAGTACACTTATCAAGGCAATTTTATAGAATAGCTACTTCTTAAAGTAGGGAGAGAGTTTTATAGACAGAATTACAGAGAACTTCAAATTCATGAAGATAAAGTTAAGTCCAAAGACAATTCACCCAACAGATCAGTAGAAACCAGAAATTAAAATCAGGATACTGAACTGAAATCTGAAGACCACTCTGATGCTATAAGAAATCATTTCTGTCCTGGGAAATCTGTTAAGTCTTCATATCCCTGAAGGTTAGGGGCCACAACAATTTAGCTCATCTTTGGAGTGACCACCCTATGAGTTTTAGTGGGGGTCAGGGTAGGGAATGAACACATGGGCTCATGAGCAAGGTAGAGCAGCCCAGGGGACCAGAAACAACACTCACTGACTTAATGCAAAAGGCGCGTTAGATCATTCCCAGCTCTTCTCCAACTTGCTAAATGGTCTTGTCAGAGTGGTTTAGCTGTCCTGGACTTTGTTTTCAATTTTTATTTTCATTTTTTTAATTTAATTTTATTGTTATTGTATTACATCTATCCCATTTCCCCTTCCCTCTCTCCCCTTCTCCATTTTATTTTTTTTAATTAATTTATTATTGTTGTATTACATCTATCCCATTTCCCCCCACTGCTCTCCCCTGCCCCACCCTCCCTATCCCCCCTCTCACAGTCAATTCCGCATGTTGTCCATGTCCATGGGTCATTTATAGTAGTTCCTTGACTAAAGAGTTCCCCTCCCCACTTCCCCCTCCCTTCTGCACACTGAAACTCTGTTCCTTGTTTCCATTCCTCTGGTTCTATTTTGCTTGTTTGTTTGAACAGGGATGGAACTGGAGAGTGTTATGCTTAGTGAACTAAGTCAGTTAGTGAAAGACAAACACCATGTGATCTCACCTAATACAGGAGATTAATGGGCTTTGCTTTCTTTATTTGTAAATGAATGGCTTGAACTAGATAATCACAGGCAGTTCTGTGTTTTCTTTTTTCTTTTTCTTTTTGGGAAAGAACATTAGAATTTGTCAACAAAATGGCTTATGTTGTTATTTTACAGTCAGGTAAATTGTTCTAGAGCAAATAGGCAAGCATCTCATCAGGGCTGCTCTGAACAGAAAGCAGCTGAAAGCACGCTGTGAGGTAAATTAGAAAATCTACTTTTGATAGAGTTCCCATGTAAACTTGAGCAATTCATCTTCCCTCATTGAACTTCTCGTTAGTAACAATGGTCTTGAAAAAATTAAATGAAATAATATATGTGAACATATTTAGTGAAGTATAAAATAGAGCACAAGCATGAGGTGTTTTTATTACATGCCTAGAGAGCTCATGCATCAGTAAGCCTGCTAACTTTCAGGTCATTTTAACTCTGACCAGATACTCAAATTCCTCACCACCTCCCTTACCTGCCTACCAAATGCAACTATAGTGACAGCAAGACCAGAGCTTTTGATTAAAGAGAATTAGCCTGCTTTTACTGTACGGTATTTGTTTTCATCAACCTTGACACCTAAGTCTTCCTTTATTATTTTAAGGATCTAAATATTTTATCAGTACCTGCTTTTGTCCAATGAATTTGTTTGCAACTGACTGAGGACTTTAATTGACAACTCTTTTTAAACAGTCAACACATTGTAAACCTATAATTTCTTGGCTTTTATGCGGGTAATTTGACAGCCATTCACATTTTTTAGCTTTATTTTGTTTAAAGGTTTCATCTGCATAGTTATCATTGAGTTACAGGATAATTCAGCAGTCCTAGGAGCTCCAAAATTAAAATACCAGTTTAAAATAATAAACAAACCCTCTAAGACCTGAATTTGAATTTATAACTTTAGGGACCAATGACTTCTGATATCAGACTCAACGGGCAAAGCTGCAGATGGCCCAGTTGAGGAACACCAGGAAGCTGTTATCATCCCAGACTTGAGCAAGGTAACATGTCTGGACTAGCGTCTGGGGAAGCCCATATACTTCCTTTTCTTTCTTGTTTGCTCTCTTTTTCTTTTTAAGGAAACAAGCAAAAAATATTGTAGGTTTGGGTTAAAAAATTCTACTGATGCTACTGTTTACCACCTGTTCCAACAGGAAAACCGTGCAGTCACTTTAACTTTCCCTTCCGAATTTCAGGAGATTCTGGATTTGGGGCAAAGTCCTAACAAGATGTGAATGAAAGACAAACACCATATGATCTCACCCATTACAGGTCAATAATGAACAAAACTAACAACAAGCAAAACAGAACCAAATATATGAATAGACCTTCAGTGGGGAGGGGGAAGGGGGGTGGGGGAGGGGGGAAGAAGAGACAAAGAAGGGGAGCAGTTTAGACAAGAACCTAGTATGGAAGAACCATGGACATGGACAGCAAGTGGGATTGACTTTGGGGGAGGAATGGGTGGGTAGGGAAGGGGACAGAGGGGAGTAAAAAGGGGATGGATATAACACAACAACAATAAAATTAAATTTAAAATATGTGAATGAAGCCTTTTTAAAAGCTGCCTTTTAGTTCTGGACTTGCAGGAACCCCTCATTCAAAGCATTCTCACATGCATTTGAATATTGGTTGAGCAACTGCTGAGGTTAGGTTTGCAAGGGTGGCTGAGATGTCACAGTAACCATACTCAGCCTGCAGTTACCCCCAGTACATCCAGCGTTTTGGGATCCAGTACTTCTCATCTGCAGCAGTTGGAGACAGGGGTGTAAGAGTGTTTTATACAAATAAAGGACTCTGGGTGGAAGCTTCCTCATCTCCTGTTTACTCCTGTCCAACTTGAAACCTGCTTTGATTGTACCATAAGTAGACATATTTATGAATGGTTGTTATATGGTTGAGTTGACTTCAAATATCTTTGTAGGTTTTTATGTTTCTTTCCATTTAACTGTGAGAATTTATAATACCTTTACTCCCAGCCACAATCCAAGCAATTTAGATGTAAGACATTTCTTTCAGTATGAAATGTACTTTGCACCAAGAATTTTCTATGAATACATATATGTTAATCTATGTATTTTATGATATCTCCACTGGAATAAAAGTTCCATGAGGTGAGACAGTTTTCATTTTTTTTCACTGCTATATTACCCAGTATTTGACATACAGAAGATACCCAATAATATTTGTTTAGAAGGTATTCAATAATATTTGTTAAATGAACAGATATATACATACATACATATATGCTAATATATAAATACATACACACATGTAGACATCTTTTGTTTTATTCTTTCTCTCCTTCCCCTCTTCTTCCTCCCCTTGTCTTTCTCTTTAATATTTATTCTGCAGTTTCTTTTTTTTTTTTTTAATTTTATTGTTGTTGTATTACAT
>PVIW01004695.1:103835-116180 GCA_004026585.1 Noctilio leporinus | reverse complement strand
CAGTTTTGATGACAGTAGCCTTGCAGAATTGTTTGAAGTCCGGTATTGTGATTCCTCCTACCTTGTTCTTCTTTCTCAAGATTGCTGTGGCTATTCATGGGCATTTTTGGATCCACATAAATTTTTGAAGTATTTTTTCTATTTCTGTGAAGTCTGTCATTGGTATTTTAATTGGGATTGCATTGAATATGTAGATTGCTTTGGATAGTATGGACATTTTAATGATGTTCATTCTTCCCATCCATGAACATGATATATGCTTCCATTTATTTGTATCTTCCTTGATTTCTTCCTTCATTGTTCTGTAGTTTTCTGAGTACAGGTCTTTTACCTCCTTAGTTAAGTTGATTCCTAGGTACTTTATTTTTCTTGTTGCTATGGTAAATGGGATTTGTTTTTTCACTTCTATTTCTGTTGTTTCATTACTGGTATACAAAAATGCTTTTGATTTCTGGATCTGACTTTATACCCAGCTATTTTTCTAAATTTGCTTATTAGGTTGAGTAAGTTTTTGGTGGAGCCTATCGGGTTTTGTATGTACACTATCATATCATCTGCAAATAATAACAGTTTGACTTCCTCCTTTCCAATTTGGATACCTTTGATTCCTTTTTCTTCTCTGATGGCTATAGCTAGAACTTCCAAGACAATGTTGAATAGAAGTGGAGAAAGTGGACAGCCTTGTCTTGTTCCTGATTTTAGGGGGAAAGCTTTTGATTTTTGCCCATTGAGTATGATGTTGGTTTCAGGATTCTCATATATGGCCTTTATGATGTTGAGGTATGCTCCCTCTATTCCCATTTTGCTGAGGGTTTTTATCAGAAATGGTTGCTGCACTTTATCAAATGCTTTTTCAGCATCTATTGATATGATCATATGGTTTCTGTCTTTCAATTTGTTGATGTGGTGTATTACATTGATTGATTTTCGAATGCTGTACCATCCTTGCATCCCTGGGATGATACCCACTTGATCATGGTCTATGATCTTTGTAACATACTGCTGAATCAGGTTGACCAATATTTTGTTGAGAATTTTAGCATCTATGCTCATCAAAGATATTGGCCTGTAGCTTTCTTTCTTAGTTGTATCTTGCCCTGGTTTTGGGATTAGAATAATATTGGCCTCATAGAAAGAGTTTGGGAGTCTTCCCTCTTCCTGTATTTTTTGGTATAGGTTGAGAAGGATAGGAGTTAGTTCTTCTTGAAATGTTTGGTAAAATTCACCTGTGTATCCATCCGGTCTGGGACTTTTGTGCTTTGGGAGATTTTGGATTATTTCTTCAATTTCACTAGTTGTTATTGGCTTATTCAGGCTTTCTGCTTCTTCTGGGTTCAGTTTTGGTAGATTATACCTTTCCAGAAATGTGTCCATTTCATCCAGGTTGTCATATTTTTTGTCATAGAGTTGTTTGTGGTAATTTCTTACCATCTTTTGTATTTCTGAGGTATCAGTTGTGATTTCTCTTCTGTCAGTTCTGATTCTGTTTATTTGGGTCCTCTCTCTCTTTTTCTTGATGAGTCTGGATAAAGGCTTGTCAATTTTGTTTATTTTTTCAAAGATCCAACTCCTGGACCTGTTGATTCTTCGAATTGTAGTTTGAATCTCTGAGTTATTTAGTTCAGCTCTGATCTTGATGATTTCCTCCCTTCTACTTGCTCTGGGCTTTGTTGTTGCTCCTCTAGTTCTTGCAGCTTTATGGTTAGGTTGCTTTTATAAACTTCTTGTGACCTTTTTTGGAATGCCTGTATTGCTAGAAATTTACCTCTGAGCACTGCCTTTGCTGTATCCCATAGGTTTTGGACTGTTGTGTGTTCATTGTCATTTGTTTCCAGGAACTTTTTGAGTTCATCTTTGATCTCATTGTTAACCCCTTCATTACTTAAAAGCATGTTATTCAGTCTCCATGAGTTAGAGAATGTTTGGTTTTTCCCCTTGAGATTGGTTTCTAGTTTCAAGCCATTGTGATCTGAGAAGAAGCTTTGTATGATTTCAATTTTCCTGTATTTGTGGAGGCTTGTCTTGTGACCTACCATGTGGTCTATCTTAGAGAATGATCCATGTGCATTTGAGAAGAATGTGTATTTTGCTTCTTTGGGGTAAAAGACTCTGTACACATCAGTTAGGTCCATTTCCTCTAGAGTGTTGTTCAATGCCACAACATCTTTGGGGAATTTTGTTTGGAAGATCTGTCCATTGTTGATAGTGGGGTATTAAAATCCCCTACTATTAGTGTGTTGCTGTCTATATCTTTCTTAAAGTCCTCCAAAATTTTCCTTATATATTTTGGGTGCATATATGTTTACCAGAGTTATGTTGGGTGCATATGTTTACCAGAGTTATTTCTTGTTGATGGATTGTTCCATTAAGTATTATGAAATGTCCTTCTTTGTCCCTTTTTATGGCCTTCATTGTAAAATCTATTTTGTCTGAAATCAGTATTGCTATTCCAGGTTTTTTTTAATGTCCATTTGCTTGATATGTATTTTTCCATCCCTTCACTCTCAATCTGTGTCGATCTTTTGTTCTGAGGTGGGTCTCTTGAAGACAGCATATATGTCAGTCATGTTGTCTTATCCATTCAGCTTCCCTGTGTATTTTGATTGGTACATTTAATCCATTTACGTTTAAGGTTATTGTTGATTTATACTTGTTCATTGCCATCTTAGATATTTTTCTTAATGACAGCCCTCACCCATACACACACACACATACACACATACACATCTGTCTCTGTATTGTGGTTATAATTTCAGAAAAGAAAAAGACCAAATGTGGCTGTAATACATTGGATGAAAACTAAATCAGTTGAATAGCACCTGTTTGAGGAAAGTATGACCCTCAAAATGGAATAGTCAGGTTCCAGGCTAGGAAATGAAACCCAGAAACCTGAAAGTGAGCCATGTTTATCCAACACTGGCTGAGAAACATACACAGCCAGGATTAATAGCCATTGAGTTTATTCAGATCTCTCCTAATTTCATCTTTACCATTTACTTTTATAACAACTTCATCTCCCAAAATTCCCTCACTGAGAAGGCAGTTACTCTGGCTAAGAAGCATGAATCTTACAGCATTTGAAACAGAATTATCATTCTGTCTCTTTTAAGCATAGACCATCCACTTCATAATACAATTGATGCTGTAGCCACAGACAAAGTTCAGATGCTGGGTCTGCAGGCTGAAGCCTGGATGGAATGGTTGGGAGAGCCAGCCAGCCAAGACCTCCAGGAACAATCCTTTGTCTTGATGTTGCCGACTCCAAACTATGGTGCTTTGGAGAAAAGGTGGTATCTTGGGAACCAAATGCATCCTAAATTGCTTGTGAATTAGAGTACCACAACCATGCCACCTCCAGGCAGATTTTTCCAAACAGAGATTATTAAGTTCCTAAGATGTATTCATAGTTCTTTGTTGAGAAAAGAGAATCTCAAACTTTATACAGAAAAATAAATTTTCTACTTGGTCATCATTGAAGGAAAATCTTCTCTGCTGTGGTTCTAAAGACTTTCCCTTTCCAATGATCTCCACCTTAAGCATAACCCTCTCTTCTTATCACAGTTACTATCTACCAGGAACTGAATATTTAATATTTACAATTCTCCCAACTGCCTTGCTAAGTTATCATTGTTGCTTACACAGATGAGAAAACTGAGTCTCATTGAGGTTGAGTAACTTGTCGATAATTACAAAGCCATTTAGGTGATAGAGCCAAAATTAGAATAGTTCTTTTCAAAGCACACTGCCTCTCTCAAAATTGCCAGCATTTTCCAGACTACCTTAAATCCAGAGTAAGTAGTGATATTTAAGTCCTACTATTAATATCTTTTTAAAATTAAGAATGTATTTATAGACTTTTGGCCAAGATGGAGGCATAGGTAGACATGCTTCTCCTCCTCACACAACCATAAGAAGGATCACAACTAACTTCAAAATGAAAAACAAGCAGAATTGCCAGAAAATTTAACTGTATGGAAGTCAAACAACCAAGAATTAAAAAAAGAAATAATCATCCAGCTGAGTAGGAGGGAAAATAAAGCCTCAGAGTTTCTGGCTGGGAAAACCAGTGTGGGTTGGGGCAGCAGAAGAAACTGCTCATCTCCCAGGAGAGTCCACTTAAAGGGCCCCACATGGTCCTAGAATTTACACAAACCCACCCACTCTGGGAACCATCACCAGGGCAACAGCTAGAGGGGCACCAGTCCCATACAGGAAGTGTGAGAAATGACTAGAAAAGGGGACAGTGCCAAGCAAGCAGCACTGTCCCTCTGTGACCCCTCCCCCACATACAGCACCACAAAGTCGTGAAACGGGTTGCCCTGCACTGATGAATACCTAAGGCACCTGCACAATACAACAGGTGCACAAAGAGAGGAAGTCAAACAGCTCTAATATATAGAAACAAACACAGGTAGGCCACAACATTGAGGAGACAAAGAAATATAGTCCAAATGAAGGAACACCAGAAAAGGAACTAAGCAAAATGGAGATAGCCAACCTATAAGACGCAGAGTTTAAAACACTGGTGACAAGGATGCTCAGAGAAATCACTGAGTACAGCAAACACATAAGGGAAGAAATGAAGGCTACACAAAGTGAAATAAAGAAAAATCCACACAGAACCAATAGTGAAAAGAAGGAAGCTGGAGTTCAAATCAATCAATTGGGAACATAAGGAAGAAACAATCAACCCAATGAAGAAAGAATTTTTTTTTAATAAGGAGAGAATAAGAAGACTCTGGGACATCTCCAAAAGTACCAATATCCAAATCATAGGGATGCCAGAAGGAGAAAAGGAACAGCAAGAAATCAAAAATATTTTGAAAAAAATATGAAAGAAAATTTCCCTGACTTGGTGAAGGAAATAGAAATAAAAGTCCAGGAAGCACAGAGTACCAAACAAGTTGGACCATACCAAGACATATCATAATTAAAATGTCAAATGTTAAAGAATCTTAAAAGCATCAAGAGCCCTGGCTGGTGGCTCAGTGGAAAGGGGCCAGCCTATGAACCCAAAGGCCACTGGCTCGATTCCTAGTCAGGGCACATAACCAGGTTGCAAACCAGGTCTAGAGCCAGGTCCGTAGCTGGAGGCAGGTGAAAGGCACCCATACATTGATGTTTCTCTCCCTCTCTGCCTCCCTCCGTTCCCCTCTCTCTAAAAATAATGATTAAAACTTTTCAAAAAGCAGCAAGAGGAAAGAAGAGAATTACCTACAAAGGAGTCCCCATAAGACTATCAGCTGATTTCTCAAAAGACACTTTGCAGGCAAGAAGTATTTAAAGTGATGAAAGGCAAGGACCTATAACCAAGACTACTCTATACCCAGCAAAGCTATCATTTAGAATGGAAGGGCAGATAAAGTGCTTCCCAGAGAAGGTAAAGCTAAAGGAGTTCATCATCACCAAGCTCTTATTATATGAAATGTTAAAGGGACTTATTTAAGAAAAAGAAGATCAAATCTATGAAAAGTAAAATGACCAAAAAAAACCGAAACAAAACAAAACCCTTACACCTATCAACAACTGAATCTAAAAAATAAAAACAAACTAAGCAAACAACTAGAACAGGAACAGAATCATAGATCTGGAGATCATATGGAGGGTTTTTAGTCGGGAGGGGGAATATAATAAGAGGAAAAGTGCTGGGATTAAAAAGCGTAATTGGTAGGTACAAAATAGACAGGGGAACATTAAGAATAGTATAGGAAATGGAAAGGCCAAATAACTTAAATGCACAATCCATGGACATATGAACTAGGGGGTAGATTCCTGAAAGGAGTGGGGCAGGGTATCAGGGTGGAAGGGGCAAAGGGAAAAAAATTGGGACAACTGTAATAGCATCATCAATAAAATACACTTTTTTAAAAGAATGTATTTATAATAGGTGTTAGACACCCAGCAGCTCACTAATTGGCTTGGCAAAGGAGCAAAGGTGTTTATAGAAATTCCTGCTTTAAAAATACGTGTACTTGCTGTTACTGGTGTGGTTTATCGGGTTGGGTGTCATCCTGAAAACTGAAAGGTCACCAGTTTCATTCCCAGTCAAGGCACATGCCTGAGTTGTAGGCCAGGACCCAATTAGGGCCATACAAAAGGCAACCAATTGATGTTTCTCTTGAATATTGATGTTTTTCTTCCCTCCTTCCTCTCTCTTTAACATCATTAAGAATGTCCTCAGGTGAGGATTAAAATGTAATAATAATATTGTAATAAATATATATGGTATCAGATGGGTACTAGATTTTGGGGGGTGATAACTTCCTAAGTTATATAAATGTCTAATCACTGGGTTGTACACCTAAAACTAATATTATATATCAACTAATTGGAAAATAAAATTTGTTTAAAAATTACACCAAGGTGAAAAAAGGGGCAGGGGGATCACCTTACCTCAAATCTTTATTTCCCCTGAAGTTCTTTTTTTTTAATCATTTAAACCTATACCCATAAGTACAACAATTTACTTTGTTTTTAAAAACTTCATATAATTAGAGACTGTAGTATGTATCTTTTCATGTGTCACCTTAAGTTTTGGTGGGCTCTACTACAGTGTGTCAAGAGTTTATACTCCAATTTGTTTCTAAGTAACTCTATCTAAAGATACATCTACCACCTCCTAAAACAGAGTGTCTGAACCTCAACACTACTGACATTTTGGACTAGACTACTCTTTGTTGTGGAGGGCCACCCTGTGCATCATAGGATAATTAGCAGCATCTCTGGTCTCTATGCACTAAATCCAGTAACATAACCCAGCCATGACAACCAAAAATGTCTTCCGTCATTGCCAAATGACCCCTGAAGGGAAAATCACTGCTGGTTGAGAACCACTGTCCTAAAGGCTGATATTTAGAGACATTTATTCTAGGAAATACACTAGAATCTCTTATTTCCAGAAAATTTTCCAGAAAAAAAACTCCTACTTCTGCTTTTCCCCTTGTTAAACCCAGAATGCTGAAAACACAATTTTCATCAATTCAGGATCTTGTATTTCTTCCAATTCTTCATCCAAAACACCAATACTCATTTTATAGCTTTGCTCATAAACAGCAGATTTGCAGGGCTAACTGGATAGTTGTAATTCACTTTTATTCCTACTCCTGCAGCTTGCCATCTCTTGCAGTTCTTCAGGACTTGCCTCCTCCAACTCCCCTCACCTCCCCTTAGGTTGGGTCCATTTATTTCCAAATCAAAAGCATTTTCATCAACTTCTTTTTGTGCCATTTCTCAATAAATAACCAAAACTGACAGGGCTTTTATTGGTTGGCTGCCTGGTCTTTGTTTTGTTTTGATATACATTGCTAGCTATAAAAACCGTTTCTACAGTTTTACGTCTTGATTCTTCTAAATCTTTTCAGACTCTCCAGAAAACTCTGCTGTGCCATTTTCCTAATGTTTTACTTAATATTTACATAATATTCTCATGTAAAATATGTTCTTAAGCAACCCTGACTGGAGATGAGAGATTACAAATTAAATTACTTACCACCAGGCAGCTGAGCAGAGCACTTACTTTACTAGACAACTGATCCCATTCATTCATATTTGATCAGTTTCTCTTAAAAAAAATCTATTACCAAAGAGTTTAGTTCAGTTTCATCTACATAAACTCCTACTCGACTCTTGGTTTACAAAAAAAAACAAAATTACCTCAACTCCTCTTAATCTCAAAATGAAGAGGTGACAATCCATTCCTCTTAGTGTTATAAACTAGAAACTTTCCAGTGTAGGAAAGGAAAGTGTTCTCCTTAACCCTTTTAGGGTCCTGGCTTGGTCTGAAAATCTAACAAAGACAGATTAACTGGAGAAAAGCACACAAATTTATTTCATATGTTGCATCTGATAAGGAGCCTTCATAAGGAAATGAAGACCCCAAGAACCATTTTTATTCTAGGTTTGAAAGTCAAGGATTATGTGGTAAATGTAGTAAACATGGTGAAATTTAGCAAGGCCTGTTCATTAGGATTCTTCTGGCAGTCCCTTGCCCTTGTTTTCAGACATAAGGAAGCTCCCTTCCTCTGGAAATAGGGAGGGCACTTCTTTCATTAGGGTTTTATGACCTGCTAGGGAAGAAGGATGCAGGCAAGGTCAGAGTGACCTTGTTGTTTCTATTGTTTTCTCAAACTCTTTCAGCTTAAAATATTCCATATGCCAAGGTGCCATATTTTGGGATAATATGTCCTGAACCCCCATCACCAGTCTTCGTTAAAAATAAAGGTATTCGCCCTGGCTGGTGGCTCAATGGATAAGGTGCCGGCCTGTGAACCCAAAAGTCAGTGGTTAGATTCCCAGCCAGGACACATAACCAGGTTGCAAGCCAGGTCTCCAGCCAGGTCTCCAGCCAGGTCTGTGGCTGGAGGCAGGTGAAAGGCAACCATACATGGATGTTTCTCTCCCTCTCTACCTCTCTCTCTCCCCCTCTCTCTAAGAATAATAAAAAATAAAATACTTTAAAATAAAATAAATAAAGGTATTCATTTAAAAAGACAAATACTTTAAATCCCCAATGTTGGCTGTAATAAGCTATCATACTTCTGATAAAGAATTATGTTCTCCCTGGATGGTGGCACAATGGATAAGGCACCAGCCTGTGAACTCAAAGGTCACTGGTTCAATTCCCAGCCAGGGCACATAACCAAGTTGCAGGCCAGGTCTCCAGCCTGGTCCATAGCTGGAGGCAGGTGGAGAGCAACCACACATTGATGTCTCTCTCCTTTCCTTTCTCTCTAAAAATAATAAATAAAACCTTTAAAAATTAGCTTTAAAAAAAAGAATTATGTTCTTTCTTCAATTTGACAGCAAATGTAAGGCTATATTTCAGCTCCACAGTGTTCATGAGTTTAACTTTTTAAAAATAGGTTATACATTCACATGATTCAAAAATTTTCATGAGAAATCTCACTCTCAATGTAAATCCTTTAACTCCATTTCCTCCCCCACTCCATATAACCACATTTATCTATTTCATATCTATCTTTTCCTTTTCCCAAATATATCCAAACCAATATGAATATATCTCATATATTCCCACAACTTTCACTCAAAAAAATAGCATTCACTGCTCTTTACCTTGTTTTTCTCATTTAATAATAAAGCCTGCTGAATTATTTCAGTACATACAGCATTTTTGCAGCTAAATAATATTCCACTGCATGAATATATTATAATTGATTAAATTAATCACCTGTTAATGGACACTTGGATTGTTCACAATCTTCTGGTATTATAAACAATACCAGAAACAATGCTATAATGACCTTATACATGTCAAGACAATTTAATTGTGATTCTCTTATCTCTGGGAAATAATATTATAGATTTGTTTTCATTCTTTTCTCCATTTCTAAATTTACAATTAGCTCTCCCTTATTCATGGTTTTGCTTTCCACAGTTTCGGTTACCCATAGTCAACCACAGTCTAAAAATATTAAATGGAAAATTCCAGAAATAAACAATTCATAAGTCTTAAATGACACACTGTTCTAAGTAGTGTTATGTAATCTGGCATGTGGTCCCTCTCTATCCTGCCTTGAATGTGACTCATTGCTTTGTCTAGAATCTCCAAGCTATAGATTATCCCTGTCTGGTACTTACTTAGTAGCCATCTCTAGCTGACTCAGTTATCAGATTGACCGCTAGTTAGTTATCACAATGCTTATGCTCAAAAGTAGTGATGCTGGCAATTCAGATGTGCCAAAAAGTCATAAAGTACCTTCTTTAATTGAACAAAGTATGTATGCACATGCAAAAACATGGTATACAAAAGGGTTAATACTATCTGCAGTTTCAGGCATTCACTAGGAGTCTTGTAACATATCTCCTATGGATAAGGGGAGACCTATATGATTTTTATAAGGAAATAAAAACTTTTATTATTTTACAGAATATACTTTTAAAGTATCTAACTCTTTTTGCAAACAGTGATTTGTAGTTGGAATTCTTAGAGATGCTGGAAGTTAGCAGGCAATCTACTAAAAAACTTGATGTGTAGAGCAAATTTAAAGCAGTAGATCCAGGCTAAAAAAAAAAAAAATACTCAAGATGTCAGCATAGGCAAACATGGATCACCTCCTCAAACAACGACATGACCACATCAAATTACAACTAAATTATAGAACAACCATCATTCAGAATGGAAGTCCTACAACTACAGAATTAAAGAAGAAACTAGATAGGTAGGAGGGGCAGAGACATGGAACAGGCTGGTCCCCACACTCATATATGGCAGATAAAAACTGGAAGGGATATCTCAGGAAAAAAAGGCCCCAGCCACACATTAGGACCTAATGTGCCTTTCACCTGCCTCCAGCTATGGACCTGACTATGGACCTTCTATCACTCAGTTCAGTGCTAGAAGGATAAGTCCCCATAATTTCTGGATGTAAAAACCAGGCGAGATTAAGGCTGTAGAAGACAGAAAGTCTTATATAGTCTCAGGAAGTCCCTATTAAAGGGCCTGCATACAAACTCACACTCCCTCTGAGTTCCAGCACAGAGGCAGCAGATTGAAAGGCATCAGAGACACATCGGAAGAACGGAACTCTTCCAGCACCAGGGCAAGAGCTGCAAGGCAGGTTTCTCCCAGACAGAAGTGTTAGCAGAGACCATTTTTCCCTTTCTTGGCCATCTTCCCAAAGAATCACAGATCCGGCAGGAGGGTGTCATATCTGAAATTCCATCAACCTGGCTTATACTGTTTGCCCCACTATGGTGATTCCATGAGGCCCTGCCCCATCCAACTTTCAGTCCCACCCTACTTGTTTCCAATGGCTTTTCCATATGAATATTGCTTGTCTTGGCCCATGCTTCAGATTTTCCTAAATTCTCTCAAACAAGCAGCACCTGCCTTAAGCAAGCCTCATACCTCTCACTAAGTTGTCCCAAGCCTGGCTGCAAGCCTTGATTCATAGCTTGGCCTTGCTTGGGTACCTCCAAGCCCAGCAAAGTGGCAGTCATCTGAAAATCCCTTTGTAGCTTATACTATGTGACCCTGGACAAAAACATAGGTGGTGGCTGACCTTGAACATGCCAACAGCAATCAAAATTCAACTATAACAGGGGAGGGTATAGAGCATACATAGTGAGTGAACCTCAAGTACCCAGCTTGGGTAATAAGGGAGGCTGTGCCACTGGACCCTATAGGACACCTACTACATTAGGTGGGTGTAATCTCCAAACGTGGGAGATGTAGCAGCTTTATGTAATACATAGAAAAATCACAGGTAAGGCTTCCAAAATGAGGAGACAAAGAAACATGACCCAAATGGAAGAATAGAACAAAACTCCGGAAAAACAATTAAACAAAATGGAGACGAGCAAGCTACTAGATGCAGAGTTCAAAATACTGGTTATAATGATGCTAAAGGAACTTAGTGAAAATCTCAAAAGCATTAAAAAAAATCCAGTGAGAAACAAAGGATTCACTAACTGAGGTAAAGAACAATTTAAAGGGTATCAACAGTAGAATATACGAAGCTCAGCATCAAATCATCAATTTGGAATATAAGGATACAAAAAACAATCAATCAGAACAGCAAGAAGAAAAAAGAATTTAAAAAATTAGGATAGTGGAAGGAGTCTCTGGGACAATCTCAAGTGTACCAAGATTCACATCATAGGTGTGCCAGAAACAAAACTTGGAAATATAGTCAAAAAATAATGAGAGGAGCCCTGGCTTGTGGCTCAGTGGATAAGGTGCTGGCCTGCGAATCCAAGAGTTCGTTAGTTCGATTCCCAACTAGGGCACATAACCAGGTTGCAAGCCAGGTCTCCAGCCAGGTCCATAGCTGGAGGCAGGTGAAAGGCAACCATACATTAATGTCTCTCTCCCTCTCTTGCTCTCTTCCTTCCCCTCTCTCTGAAAAATAATAAAATCTTTTTTTAATAAAATAATGAGAGGAAACTTCCCTAGTTGATGAAGAAAATAGACATGCAAGTCCAAGAAGCACAGAGAATACCAAACAAGATGGACACAAACTGGCCCACACCAAGATACATCATAATTAAAATGCCAACGGTGAGAAATAAAGAGAGAATCTTAAAACCTGGGAGAGAAAAGCAGCTAATTACCTACAGGAGAGTTCCAGTAACTCTCTTAACTGATTTCTCAAAAGAAACTTTTCAGGCTAGAAGAGATAGGCAAGAAATATTCAAAGTGATAAAAAGCAAGGACTTATAATCAGGATTACTCTACCCAGCAAAGCTATCATTTAGAATCAAAGAACAGATAAAGATTTTCCCATTCAAGAAAAAGCTAAAGGAGCTCATCACTCCAAACCAGTATTATACAAAATGTTAAAGGGTCTTTTTGAAGAAGAAGAAGGGGGGGGGGGGGGGAAAAGA
>PVIW01004695.1:0-103735 GCA_004026585.1 Noctilio leporinus | reverse complement strand
AAAAGATGAAGAGATTAAGAAGTACAAATTGTACATGATAGCCTTGCTAAAGAGAGTAATCTTGGTTGTAGATCCTTGCTTTCCATCACTTTGAATACTTCTTACCAGTCCCTTCTTGCCTACAAAGTTTCATTTGAGAAGTCAGCTGATAGTCTTATAGGAATCCCTTTGTAGGTAACACTCTTCTCTTGCTGCTTTTAAGATTTTCTCTTCATCTTTAATCTTTGGCATTTTAATTATGTGTCTTGATATGGTCTGATTTGGATCTTGCTTGGGGTCAAAAACACTTATCTCCTGTGCAGAATTTCAAATAATTTATGTATCTACCCCACATTAAAGGAAAGGTAGCATAATTCTTCCCTCTTCAAGTGTGGGCTGCACATACTGACTTCCTTCCAGAAAGTGCAATAATGGAAAGTAGAGAGAAACAATAACTCTACAGAGAGAAAACTGATAAATACTAGCTCAGCCAAATGATCAGGGTTGACATCAACAGTGATGCCATGTTGATAGTGTGTACCTTTGACATGATGTGATGAGAACAGCCCTTTACCTCTGTGATCTTCTTCCTCAAAGCCTGTAACTCCAGTCTAATCATAAAAACACATCAGAATTAAGTCCAATAGAGAGGCATTCTACAATATAACTGAGTGTACTCCTCACAACTGTCAAGGTCAGCTAATATAAAACAAGTCTGAGAAATTGTTACACCAAGAGGAGCCTAAGGGAACAAGACAACTAAATGTCAGGTGACATCCTGCATAGAATCCTGAACTAAACAAAACAAAAATAAAAGGGAGGCCCTGGCTGGTAGCACAGTGGATAAGGCACCGGCCTGAGAACCCAAAGGTCGCAGGTTCGATTCCCCAGCCAGAGCACATAACAAGGTTGCAAAACCAGGTCTCCAGTCAGGTCTGTGGCTGGAGGCAGATGAAAAGCAACCATACATTGATGTCTCTCTTCCTCTCTGCCTCTCTCCCTTCCCCTCTTTCTAAAAATAATGAAATAAAATCTTTAAAAAAAACTTTTTTAAAAATAAATAAATAAATAAATAAAAGGGCATTAGGTAAAAACTAAATCTGAATAAAATATAGACAAGTTAATAAAATAAATCAGTATGGGGGTCATTAATTGTAACAAATGTAGCACACTAATTTAAGATGTTAATAATAGTGGAAACTGGATATGAAGAGATTTTTGGGAACTCTATTATCTGCTCAATTTTTCTGTAAATCTCGAGTTATTCTTAAAAAAACTATTTAAACAGTACGATTTACTTCAGGTAAAAACATGAATCTTCAGAATGAAAGAACCAAAAGAAAGTTGAGTATAATAAAAGAAAAACACTGTATTTCATTTCCATGATTCTGAATGTTTTTCTAGAATACTTAATGAGCACTTACTTGGGTATTCTCCATCTCACAATCTAGGGAACGAATTTAGACTCTCACTGGCCTTGAAATTTTAAAATGTTAGCTATGCGTTTCTTCTCTGTAATGAAAAAAAACATACAGCAAAATGACACTAACACGTTTTGTTTTGTTTTTTTAAGATTTTACTTATTTAATTTTAAAGAAAAGAGAAGGGAGGAAGAAAAAGAGAGTAAGAAACATCAACGTGTGGTTGCCTTTGGCCTGGAACCCAGGTATGTGCCCTGACTGGGAATCAACCAAGACCTTTTGGTTAGCAAGCCAGCACTCAATCCATTGAGCCACATTAGCCAGGGATAACATGTATTTTTTTAAGATTTTTAAAATTTATTTTCAGAGAGAGAGGGAGGGAGGGAGAAAGAGAGGGAGAGAATCATCAAGTGTAGTTGCCTCTCACACACTCCCAACTAGGGACCTGGCCTGCAACCCAGGCATGTGCCCTGAGTGGGAATCAAACTAACTCTTTGGTTCACAGGCCAGTGCTCAATCCACTGAGCCTTACCAGCCAGGGCTAACACGCATTTTTTAAGTTCTCTAATTCAGTTTTCAAAAATGTATGGTAAAAATCAAATACACAAAATTTCAAAACTCCAAGGTAAAAGAAAAAATCTACAAGTCTTTCAAAGAGGGGGAAAAATTATCAAGAAAGGTTAAAAGTCCGGTATTGTGATTCCTCCTACCTTGTTCTTCTTTCTCAAGATTGCTGTGGCTATTCGTGGGCGTTTTTGGATCCACATAAATTTTTGAAGTATTTTTTCTATTTCTGTGAAGTCTGTCATTGGTATTTTAATTGGGATTGCATTGAATATGTAGATTACTTTGGATAGTTATGGACATTTTAATGATGTTCATTCTTCCCATCCATGAACATGGTATATGCTTCCATTTATTTGTATCTTCCTTGATTTCTTTCTTCATTGTTCTGTAGTTTTCTGAGTACAGGTCTTTTACCTCCTTAGTTAAGTTGATTCCTACGTACTTTATTTTTCTTGTTGCTATGGTAATGGGATTTGTTTTTTCGCTTCTATTTCTGTTGTTTCATTATTGGTATACAAAAATGCTTTTGATTTCTGGATCTGACTTTATACCCAGCTATTTTTCTAAATTTGCTTATTAGGTTGAGTAAGTTTTTGGTGGAGCCCATCAGGTTTTGTATGTACCAATACTACAAGGCAACTGTCATCAAAACAGCCTGGTACTGGCATAAGAATAGACATATAGATCAATGGAACAGAATAGAGAGCCCAGAAATTAACCCAGGACTCTATGGTCAACTAATATTTGACAAAGTGGGAAGGAATATCAAATGGAGTAAAAACAGTCTCTTCAACAAATGGTGTTGGGAGAACTGGACAGCACCATGCAAAAAGATAAAACTAGACCACCAACTTACACCATACACCAAAATAAACTCAAGATGGATAAAGGATTTAAACATAAGCAGTGACACCATAAAGGTCCTGGAGAAAAATATAGGCAGTAAACTTTTGGATATCCTACGCAAAAATATGTTTACTGATACTTCACCAAGGGCAAAGGAAATCAAAGAACGAATCAACAATTGGGACTATATCAAATTGAAAAGTTTCTGTTCAACTAAAGAAAATATCAGCAAAGTTCAAAGGGAACTGACTGTATAGGAAAACATAATTGCCAACGATACCTCTGACGAGGGTCTGATCTCCAAAATATATAAAGAACTAATGTAACTCAATACCAGGGAGACAGACAGCCCAATTAAAAAATGGGCAAAGACCTGAACAGACAACTAACTGAGGAAGATATACAAAGGGCCCAGAGGCATATGAAAGAATGCTCAACATCACTAGTCATCAGAGAGATGCAAATTAAAACCACAATAAGATACCACCTCACCCCTGTCAGAATGGCAATCATCAGCAAATCAACAGACAACAAGTGTTGGCAAGGATGCGGGGCAAAGGGAACCCTCATACACTGTTGGTGGGAATGTAGGCTGGTGCAGCCACTGTGGAAAACAGTATGGAGTTTCCTCAAAAAAACTAAAAATGGAACTGCCTTTTGATCCAGCAATTCCGCTACTTGGACTATACCCAAAGAATCCTGAAACACCAATTCATAAGAACCTATGTACACCTATGTTCATAGCAGCACTATTTACAATAGCCAAGTGCTGGAAACAGCCTAAGTGCCCATCAGTGGATGATTGGATCACAAAACTTTGGTACATTTACACAATGGAATTCTATATAGCAGAAAGAAAGAAGGAACTGGTACCCTTTGCAACAACATGGATGGAACTGGAGAGTATCATGCTTAGTGAAATAAGCCAGTCAGTGAAGGACAAATATTATATGATCTCACCCATTACAGGACAATAATGAACAAAACTAACAACAAGCAAAACAGAACCAAATATATGAATACAGTGAATAGGCCTTCAGTGGTCAGGGGGAAAGGAGTTGGGGGGAGGGGGAGGCAGAGGCAGGGAAGGGGAGCAGCTTAGACAAGAACCTAGTATAAAGGAACCATGGACATGGGCAACAGGTGGAATTGACTTTGCGGGGAATGGGTGGGTGAGGAGGAGGACAGAGGGGAGCAAAAGGGGGATGGATGTAATACAACAACAATAAAAATTTAAAAAAAGAAAGAAAAGTTAAAAAATCACACTGACGTCATGCAACATCAGGCAGAATTCAATCTCCAAAATTCGAAGTGAGCCTTGGCTGGTGTGGGTCAGTGGATTGAACTATGGCCTGAGAACCAAAGGGTCACTGGTTCCATTCCCAGTCAAGAGCACATGCCTGGGTTGTGTGCCAGGTCCCCAGCTGGAGGCGCACGGGAGGCAACCAATCTGTTTCCCTCACCCATCAATGTTTCTCTCCCCCTCCTTCTCCCATTCTTTCCTTCTAAAATTAAATAAATCTTTTTTTTTTTTTAAGATTTTATTTATTATTTTAAGAGAGATGGGTAGGGAGAGAGGCAGAGAGGGAAAGAGACATCAATGTATGGTTGCCTTTCACCCACCTCCAGCCATGGATCTGGCTGGAGACCTGGCTTGCAACCTGGTTATGTGCCCTGGCTGGGAATCGAACCAGCAACCTTTGGGTTCACAGTCCTGTACCTATCCACTGAGTCACACCAGCCAGGGCTTGTAATTATTATTATTTTATTATTTTTTTAAAAATATTTTATTTATTATTTTTAGAGAGGGGGACAAGGAGACAGACAGAGAGGGAGAAAGACATCAGTGTGTGGTTGCCTTTCACCTGCCTCCAGTTGGGGACCTGGCTAGAGACCTGGTTTGTAATCTGGTTATGTGCCCTGGCTGGGGAATCGAACCAGCAACCTTTGGGTTCACAGGCCAGCACCTCATCCACTGTGCTACCAGCCAGGGCTAAATAAATCTTTTAAGTGAAAAATATAGTCAATCTTGAACAAAAGATACAGTGTGGGACAAAAGTAGGTTTACAGTTGTTCATATGGAAAGTAATATAATAAATAATACAAAAAATAAATTGTTTTATGTACTCACCGCTGTAAATCTACTTTTGCCTAACCCTGTATTTTAAGCATATAGGAACTCAGAAAGTTTACCTCCCACACCTAGAACTGCTCTAGAAAATAGTTCAACCAAAAATATAAGTAATCCAAGAAAGAATACATGACATAAGAAACAGGAGGTGCTGAGTCTCTCCTAGATTGGGTGTGGGGAGGGTTGGAACATTAAAAGAAAAATTAAAAGGTTTTATTATATCTTGAGGGTTGGAAAATTCTCCACTGAATGGTGATATGTTATAAACATTTCTTTTTCTGTGGCTGTAATTCTACTACCTGAGTTTATATAGAATGATGACATAAAGTCACATCATGAATTCTGTTCTTTCCTCCTTTGAAAGTGATTACTGATTATATCTAGATCACCATCTTGTTTTATGCTTCCTATTTATTCTTTGTCTATGCTTCTTTCTTCTTTTCTGCCTTCATTTATATGGGATTGCTTATTGTATGTTTGAAAAGTATGTGTTCATAATCAATAGTAATTCATCTGGGGACTGTTCTTAAATTTTTAACATTCATGCATGCATACTCAAATGTGAGGTTAATCAATATGTTTTGGAACAATATGTACAAGGACTTCAGGTTACAAATCCAAATATTGCAGTTCTACTTTTGTTTTATTGCCCGTCTACCTCCAAGATGGCATAACTATTATTTATACATACAGCTCTGGCTTAGATTTACTGTATTGGAGACTGTTGGTGTGTTGGTGTCCCACCTAGATCCCTCTTATTGAGTCAGTATGCCCACTGTCAAGCTGTAGTATTTATTAGCTGCTGATGGCTGACAGTTGTACATTCTCCTGAGAATTGCTGTGCCTTCCTGGCTGGGAGGTTACCCACCCTACTAAGGACAGACTGCAGTTAGTACTTGATATGGGGATACAAAAAGCCCATTCCTTTGCCACAACGGAGGACAACTCAGTGGTGCTAACATTACTTTTCTCTTGCTGCTGTAACAAATTATCACATATACTGGCTTAAAACAACACAAATTTATTATTTTACAGGTATGGAGGTAAGAAATCCAACATGGGTCTCACTGGGCTAAAATCAAGGTATCAGCAAAGCTATGTTCCTTTTAGGATACACTAGGAGAAATCTGTTTTCTTGCCTTTTCCAACTTCAACGAGCCACCAGCATTCCTTGGCTCACAGACCCTTCCTCCATCTTCAGAGCCACAAGCTAGCATCTGTCTGATCACTCTTCCATAGTCACACCTCTTTTTCTCTTCTGCCTCCCTCTTCCTTTTTTAAGGACTTATGATTCTGAGCCCACCAGGATACTCTAAGATTAGTTAATTAACAACTTTAATTCCATCTGCAACTTTCATTCTTCTTTGCCATATAACCTAGTGTATTCACAGGTTCAGGGAATTAAGATATGTTCATCTCTGGGGAGTCATTATTCTGCCAGCTGGAGTGCCCTTCATGTGCCAGAGCTATTTACAGGATCGGGCTAAAGCTAGATTCCAGGTGAACCCACATAAAGTTACCTAAAGAAAGTTGTGTCTTTCAATAGTAAACAATATTTGTCATAATAATAAGTAAAACTTGGTAGAAATTTAACAAATTATTACAAGGTTGTAAAAAGGAAAATGTTATAGAACTAAATCTATATCTACCAATAGAATAGGAAATCCAAGTCAAATCATTTATGAAAATAGAAAGTCTAAGAAATAAGGTTGTAGTTAACACCAAGAGAAACAACCAATATAGTTGACAGTCCTCTGGGGAAAATGCCTGTAAGCTGGATAAAGGTAGAGAAGTGCTCTTTTTTCAGAGGCCTTATTTGTAGTCAAATGCCATTTGACTTCCTGAACTATGTGTATTATTTTGACAAAGACAACTTAAAAATCATTTCAGTGAATGAAGCAAAAACTTCAAAAGAAAAAGGCCTCTAAAATAGCAATAACCTCCCTGGCTGGTGGCACAGTGGATAAGGCGCTGGCCTGCGAACCCAAAAGTCGCTGGTTCAATTCCCAGCTAGGGCACATAACCAGGTTGCAAACCAGGTCACCAGCCAGGTTGGTAGCTGGAGGCAGGTGAAAGGCAACCATATATTGATGTCTCTCTCCCTTACTGTCTCCCTAAAAATAATAAATAAAATCTTTTTTTTTTTAAGGGGGTGGGAGGGACAGTGGGTGTGCACAAAATTCTTTACCTTTCCGAGTGGATGTTCAATATATAGTATCCAAACTTGAGACAATAAAAGTAATTTAGGTATAAATATATTAAAATATATATAAAAAGAACTATTAATAATGGTTATCTCATAAAAAGGGGCAAGGGTGGGCATTTATGTTATATCTTACCATCATCAAAAACATACCTATTATAAAAACAGCTATAAAATAGTACCAGACCTGGCTGGTGGCTCAGTGGATAAGACACCAGCCTGCGAACCCAAAGGTCACTGGTTCAATTCCCAGCCAGGGCACGTAGCCAGATTGCAAGCCAGGTCTCCAGCCAGGTCGGTAGCTGGAGGAAGGTGAAAGGTAACCTTATACTGATGTCTCTCTCTCCCTCTCTGCCTCTCTCCCCTCTTCCCCTCTCTTTGAAAATAATAAATAAAATCTTCTTTAAAAATAATACCAAACTATGACTTAATTTTTATATAAAATACACATAAGATGTATTCACACATAGGTAGAAAAAGACTCTAAAGGCTATGTACCAAAATATGGACAATAATTATAAGTACACAACATTAAAAACATTAAGTATTATTATTTTTCTATAATGGACATATTTCATTCATATTAATTTGAAATTAAAAATGTTAAAAATCGTCTTTTCTTGTGAGGGCAGCTGGGGCAGCGTTTAAGAATAAGAAATAGGGTGGGGAAGGGGACTGAGGGGAGTAAAAAGAGGGTGGATGTAATACAACAACAATATAACTAATTTTTTTTATTTTAAAAAGTAAGAAAAAATAAAAATCAATCAAAATTGTTCTTATCTATCTGCCAAAGTCTAGACCACCAAATACCTGTATTTCATATATTCATTTTAATAAATCTTGCAAACAGCCTTTATGTCCTCAAACACAAAAATCTCCATTTTAAACAAAGGCAGGCTATAAGTTTTTCGGTCTAACCAAACCCCATTAAGTCTTTTCTGATGGAGCCTCTGATTCACTGGACTGTTACATAGAAGTTTCCTATTGGTTGATACCAACTCTATCTTGCACAATAATATGCTTTCCACATGCTCCTTCACTCATTCACACCAGCTGAATACCTACCATGAGCAAAGCATTACACAGCATGCATCACAACTTAGAATTGATGAACACATCCAACTGCCTCAAGTACTATACAACCTAGTGGGGAAATGGTACAGACATGAGGCAGAACAAAAGGCACTAACAGATGAGACAGTATGGATAGCACTGGTATTTTGCATTTCATATAAATATTTTCAAACAAATCAACACATTCTTGGAAATGCAGAAGTAAAAAGTGCCATCTTTTTCAGTTTTCATTCATGTTTGGACTCTGAAAGTAGTTATGCCTACTATTCATTTGCTAGTAAAGCATATGCCAGGTTTTCCTATATTATTATATAACTTTTCACATAGAAATATTTTAAGTCTCTATTTGAGGGCAGACATTTTTGTACCCTCCTTTTCCTACTGTATCATACACTACAAATATTTCCAAAATGAATACATTAAGCCAGCTATTAGAACTCCCACAGTAGTCTGCCCACTGTATCAGATGAAAGCATGATGCAGATGTGGTGCAGAGAAGCACACAGCCAAGGTTCTGCCCAATGTAGAATACAAGGTGAGGCAAAAAGAGTTTTACAATTATCTGTATGGAAAATAATGCAATAATTACTAACTAATAATAGAAAAATAAGCTGTGTTTTGCATACTCACAACTGTAAACCTAGTTCGCCCCGCCCTATATTGTACCCTGTCAATTCCATTGCAATGAAAAGCTTGACAAGCATAAACAAAGTTCAAAGAAGAAAAAACAAGTATTTATAAGCAAAGTCACTTCATATTAAGAAAATCCAAGTTTTATTTAGCATTGTATCTGAGGCACTAATGACAGTAAAGAAAGAACATGATCAATCTCACATTCAGTTCCAAGGAGTTGTATGATAATGAAAGCACACAGATTGTACTCAATCTCGAAAGTATCAAATGCCTTATTTTTACAATACACAAAATATACAATGGAGGACTTGCTATCAAAAGGAAATAGTCTAAATGTCTGAAGTCTTTCCAATCTGAAAACTCCAACATATGTTGCTCTGTTGTTTTTCCGAATTCCAACCTAAAACTCTATGGACAAAACAATACAGAAAGGACTTCTGGGCAAAGGAGCCTCAGCGGGAGTATGATGTCAGCCCTGAGAATCAAGTCAAATGGCCTCATGCTCAACCAACATGATGCTACCAAAAGTCTGAAAGTGTTAACACATATCTTAGACTAATCAAGGAGACAATTCTCTTTAAGTTACAATTTCATAAGTATATAGAAAATCATGGTTCTTCAGACAGTAAATTCATACTATATTACTAAGTATTTTAAGGTAATTTCTTACCACTATGTGAAGAGACCGAAATAATAATTAGGACTTTTAGAACCAAGAAAGGACGTTTCACTCAAAGTTAATAAAATAAAGCATATGTACCCTCAAAATAAGTATTTCTGTTCAGGCTGCCAGGATAAATAAATAAATAATTATAAGCTTACATACAAGAAGATATATTTTTACAGCTACAGACATCAAAAAAAAGAAAAAAGAAAAAAGCTTTAAACATGTAATATTTCCTTAGAAGAGCCTTCCTTGAAATTGTTTACTACAGTTATTATATAAGCAAAGTAAGAATTGCAGGGGGAAAAAACAACCTAAAAAGTGTTATTAAATCTGTTTAACATCTTTAATAATTCTACTATTTCTAAATCCTTCCACAAAAGAGCATTACTGTTTTTCAGTTTCTTATAAACATATCTTTAAAAACAAAGTCAGCCCTAATATTGCAGCTATATAATACAAAGGTTTACTTATTGACACTATAAAGCACAATGAAGAACATCTGATTTTAATAAATGGAAGCTATGTTCTGCTCAGGAATACTATTGTACACATACCATATGGGTTATTTTATAGCAGATACTAATTTGCTAAACTTCAGATGACAATATGCTAAGTTTTGAGTTTCATATTGTTCAGCTAATTGTTTCTTGTTGCCATGGACAGCCTGGTGGAGTGTAATGTTGAGAGATCACCTCGTCACCACCACTGCTTTTCTCATAGGTGACTCCACTGTTGGTAGAACATTCATATCCTTAAGATGCAAGGCCTAGTAAAAAGCCTCCCACAAATCCGCTGGATACCACAATGTTCTGTTTGATAAATTCTGTTGCCTAAAACATAAAGTTTAAAGAAAAATAATTATGCTACAAACTGGGTGAACCTCCAAAACATTATACTAAGTAAAATTAGAAAGAGAAAAAAGGACAAATGTATGATTCCACTTGCATGACTAGTCAAATGCACTGAGACAAAGTAGAACAGACATACCAAGGGCTGGGAGAGGGGTCAACTGTAGGAGCTACTGCTTAATGGTTAGTTTCTGTTTGGGATGATGAAAAAGTTCTGGAAATGGATATGGTGGCACAAGTGTGAATGTATTTAATGCCATAGAATTGTGCATTTAAAAGTAGTTAAAATGATCCATTTTATGTATATTTTACCACAATAAAAAAATAAATAAAGGTGCAAATTTTTGAAACTATTCTGAATTGTTGAATCCAGAGCCAAGTAATGTTTTCCTCAAGTCAGTAATATTCAGCAAAAATTCTTGTGTACCTACCACAAGATGCCAGGGCTGTTCATTATAAAATGGAGCCTACAGCCCCCAGCCAGGCCCAGTAAGCCTCTTGGCTACTGAGATAATAGGTAAATTTAACAGGTATTGAGTGCCTACTCTGTGCCATGCCCTGTTGTAGGCCCCCAAGCTATAGCCAAACAATAATCTCACAGGTAAAAAGAAATCTACCTACAGAGCAAGCATAAATGGTCTATTCATCAAGTTATTAACACAGATTGCTAAATAAACTCCCACAGCACGCACAATGATTATTAACAATCCACTTAGCCAATAAGAAAAAAAAATGTACAAAAAGACAGAAAAAAATAAACACAAAGAAAAAAAAATTCCCAGATGAGGGGACTGTTCAAAATTAAAGGAGACTTCAGACACATGACAACCAAATGGAATACATAATTCTTAAGGGAAAAAAGTATAAAAGATATTTTGTGGGAAGTTTTTAATACGGTCTATATATTAGGAAATACTACTATATTATGTTAAATTTGGGGGGAATAATAAGGGTAACTGCAATTGTATAGAATAGCCGTACCCTTAGTAAATAATTTGGCAAAAGTAAAATGTAAGTCTCTCACTCCCCCTCTCCCCCTCCCCACACACAGAGATAAAGCAAATGTTGCAAAATGATTTGGTGAATAGATGAATGAAGGGTAGATGAATGAAAGGTATCTCAATAGTCATTGTATTTCTCTCAGTTTTTCAAATGGTTTGAAATTTTTCAAAATAAAAAGCTGGGGGAAGTGGCCCTGGCTGGTGGCACAGTGAATAAGGCGCCAGCCTGAGAACCCAAAGGTCGCTGGTTCGATTCCCAGCCAGGGCACATAACCAGGTTGCAAGCCAGGTCTCCAACCAGGTCCATGGCTGGAGGCAGGTGAAAGGCGACCATACATTGATGTCTCTCTCTGTCTCTCTCCTTCCCTCCCTCTGAAAATAATAAAATTAAATTTAAAAAAAAAGCTAGGGGAAGTAAAAAGATAGATCAAAAACAAAGACATGGAGCATTCAATTCTAAACCAAGTACAAAAAGAAAATAGACATACAAACATTAATAAAACTAATATATTAATAAAATATACACATTTTCAAACTATTTCATATCAAGAGAAAAATAGGCAATTTTAGTTTTTCCCAGACTTGGTCTACACACATACACATTTGTAAAAGCAGAGGAAATATGCTATTAGTTTTTACATGTAGACCAAAGTTTCCTCTGCCCATCTCCCACCTACTACATTAACTACTTAAAAAAAAAAGATTGACATAAATGGCTTGATCCCAAATATTACTTAATACTCTAGACACAACCAAAAACACCAATTTTTTTAAAAAAGATAATCCCTAGTCACATTTTCTACTAATCAAGACCCATTAAAAAAAAAAAAAAAAGGAGGCAACAATATACACTGTTTTACCTCTTCAATTATGTTGTTGATTTCAGGTGCTGCTTTGTTTGCTCGTTTCTTAATCTGTCTTTTTGCTTTGTTCACACCTTTTTCAACTTTCTTCCAGTCAATCTGCACATAGCCACTGTGACTAGCAATCTACAAAAATGTAATTAAAATAGTTAATTCTAAACCAACCAGGTTGCTAATGAACCTATTAGCCAAGAATATATGAACATTCCAAGTTCAAGAAATCTATGAAGCTTAAAAGTAAGAAATCATTAGTTATTCACTAATGTATTCATTTAACAGATACTGAGTGCCTACTCTGTACCAAGGACTTTTCTAGGTCCCCAAGCTACAGCCAAGAACAAGGGAGACATAAATCTCCACCCTTAGAAAATTTCAGGTCTGTTGGAGAAAACAGATATTAAATATACATAATTACTTAGATGTGATGAACACTATGTTAAGAAAAGTATAGTATATGATAGGAAAATATCCCAAGTTATATTATAGCTATATTATAAATCTATCAGAACTTTTGGAACTTGGGAATTAGCTAATAAAGACAGATTATTAAAATTCTACAGCTAATAAAAAAGCACCCTTTAATTAAATAGGTGTTTAATTATAAGGGATAAAACCAATCAGTTATTAGGTCACTAAAGAAGTCTAAAGTAGTCTGATAAAGGTTCTTCACTAAATCTGACTCTACTTAAATTAAAAATACTTTCTGGTAAATGCTTTTGAAAGTGGAATATAAAAGAAAAATGCTCTACACAAGCTTCATGTCATAAACCCTTTAATAAAGCTATAACTAAATGCCTACTAACCACAAAAACAACCTCTCATATGGTGCTACTGAGACACTGGAAAATCTCAACAAGTATATTAGTGTGTAAGCCAGTACATTAAGTTAGTCCCCAAATAAGAAAATCTAAAGAATCGCAGAGTAAGTGGCTTTCTTTGTAATATTTTAATGTATAACTTTGACAATGAATCACACATAAAATACTTCAACAATGAAAATATCTGATTTTATATAAATAGGTTGGGAACCTTAGGTTCCATTTTCAATCTGTATGACTACATAGGAGATTTTATTTATTAGTATTTCTTCCTATATTTATTCACCTTCTATCACTGACTTCAAACACCAGCTTTAGCAAAATAGTGCTGATTAAATCAAATCACAAGTAGAAAAGCTTTTCCTGGCAGTAGTTGACATGGCAGTCTGGCTGGAAGTGGTGATGAATCTTCAGGGGTCACCCATAAAGAGAAACTATAAACTCTGGTTAAAATACAAGGGCTCCAGAATTAACAAAAGCAAACAAATTTTGAAGGGGAATTAAAACTTGTAGGCACTAATATAAGATGAATCGCCCACTTTTCTGGTCCTATCCTGATACAGTTGCAGGGTGACTAATACTTTAAAAGAAAGTATGTCAGCTTTCCAGCTGAAGAACCAGAGGACAGAGTCCAGGACAATAACAACTACCAGAGAGGAAAGAGCCAGAGAAGAAGAGTCCCAAATTCTGTGTAAACTTTTACCCAAGTCCAGAATCACACATTCAAGGGGGCAGAAGCAAGGATTCTGGTTAAGGCTAAAAGAAAGAAACTGGGATTTGAGTTGTACCCACCACAGGTGAAATAGAATTTGCAATTTAAGTCTAACCAAGTTAACTGCCTGTTATAATCAAATCAACACACTTCAGAGGAATAAAATGGAATCCAGAGTCTCTACAACATAACATTCCTAATGCCCAGGATAAAATCCAAAGTTATTTGCAATATGATAAAACAGAAAAATGTGGCCTAGTCTCAAAAGAAAATCAACAGATGTCAACACTGAGTTGACCCAGATATTGAAATTAACCAGGACTTATATAACTATGCTCAATGAGGTAAAGGAAACTATGTTCATAATCAATGGAAAGAACTCACCAGAGATACAGAAAATATAAAAACAACCAGATGGAAATCCCAGAATTGGAAAATACAATATCTGAAATAAATTTACTGGGTAGGCTTCATGGCAGAGGGCAGATGACAGGAAAGAGTCAGTGAATTTACAACTACATTGCTAGAAATTATACAATCTAAAAAAGTGGGTTAAAAAAGTAAATGAACAAACCCTCAGGAAATTATCAAAAAGGCCAACATGCACATAATCAGGGTTATGTTCAGAAGGAGCGAAATAGAACGCAGCAAATTATTTTTAAAAATGTATGAAACCTTCCTACACAAAATTAAAAACATATATTTACAGATTCAAGAAGCTAAGTGAACTCCAGGTAATGATCTGACACAATTAATGAAATAACAATAGTGAGATGATGTGGGGGGTGGGGGACACGTGCAAGTGTAGAGAGTGGGGGTTGCTGAGAGAAGTTCGATAAATGATAGCTAAATTCTCATATTCCATAGCATGGAGCCAATAGGTAATATCTCAAACAGAGGTTCTTTAAAATACCCAGTTAGCATGTTTAGGGAAAAAATAGATAAATACTTTAAGAGGCAGCTAATGGTTCAAAGTAGCTGCCTCAAGGGGAAGGGAAATGGGAGGGTAGTGAGGAAGGCAGAGTACTACTCTAATCTGTAACAAATATGTGTATTTGATCTTTTAACTTATGGGCATGTATAACTCTGAACAAATATGTATATTGAAAAGATTTGTATACCACTGTCTTTTTTAACATGGCAGTGTGATAATACCTACCAGAAAACACTTAATACTGAATTACTAGAAAATCTTTAAGTTCTAGGTAAATTAATATTTATATTTAAATATAAGTAAAGGTAACAAAAATATGGGAGGGGATCTAAAGAATAAGGCAGTTAGCCTAAAAGCCATCTGTTATTCTTCTTCTTTGTTCCTTCTACTGAGTTTTCAATGCAAGTCCTATTTGTGGGAAAAAATGGTTTGATGTAAGCAAGTCCCATATTCTTCTGCTTAGTGACTTCAGAGAACAGGTGGACTAGGCCTGAGAAGTAGAAGGCGGCAATGTGGACTTGAATGGTGCATACTGAGTGGAAAGAAATGAACTTCTGAAAAACGGATATGCGGACAGAATTGCAATGTATTATTTCCTCTATTCTGCGAACATGTCAGGAAGCTCTGCTTCAGTCCAGTAAACAGAAATGACTTTCCGCTAAACAGAAATGACAACTGCGGTTTTTGTTTTTTTTTTAAATAAATTATTATTGTTTTAAAGATTTTATTATTATTTCTAGAGAGAGGGGAAGGAGGGAGGCAGAAAGGGAGAGAAACATCAATGTATGGTTGCCTTTCGCCTGCCTCCAACTTCAGACCTGGCTGGAGACCTAGCTTGCAACCTGGTTATGTGCCCTGGCTGGGAATAGAACCAGAGACCTTTGGATTCACAGGCCCAGTGCCTTATCCACTGTGCCACCAGCCAGGGCACCAGACAACTGAGTTTTGAAATAGCTATAAAATTAGATATCTTAATTCTTATTTTATATAAACCAAAGTCAAAATCAGCTTAAATAAAATTATCTTCTGTACAAAGGTTGGGATATTCATCCAAAGGAAATCTAGATATTCACCATGTTTCTTTTTACCTCTTACCACAAATAAAAAGCAATTACTATACAGCAGAAAGAAAGAAGGAACTTGTACCCTTTGCAACAACATGGACGGAACTGGAGAGTATTATGCTTAGTGAAATAAGCCAGTCAGTGAAGGACAAATATCATATGATCTCACCCATTATGGGACAATAATGAGCAAAACTAACAACAAGCAAAACAGAACCAAATATATGAATACAGTGAAAAGGCCTTCAGTGGTCAGAGGGAAAGGGGTTGGAGGGAGGGGGAGGCAGAGGCAGGAAAGGGGAGCAGCTTAGACAAGAACCTAGTATAAAGGAACCATGGACATGGACAACAGGTGGGATTGACTTTTGGGGGAATGGGGGCGGGGGGACAGAGTGGAGCAAAAAGGGGATGGATGTAATACAACAACAATAAAATTAAAAATAAATTTTAAAAAAAGGAATTACTTCTAATAATGCCACCAACAGAAAGAAAAAAAATATTTTTAAAAAGCTGTTTAGCAAACAATTCAAAACCTGTGCTTAACACATACAAACCCAATGCCTTTGTACTTTTAGGCAACAACACTGGTTTTTACATGATCATTGGCTTAGGTGCTGAAATAAGATTTTGGCTGCTGGGAGGGACCATCAATCATTTTTAAAATCTGGTACAACTGACAGTTCCCTGTATCTTTAAAATTCTTGCTAACATTCATTCCCAGAGATTTTCACTTTTAAAATTGACTATATTTGATCTTTAGGGAGTATTTTTGAAAAACTATATGCCAAATAGACATGAATTCCATATTACAGCCTGATAAAACATCCACTAATGGCAAAGCATTTTTAAATCTTAGAGGAACATGAACAAAATGAAAATTTCAAGTCCACCTTCCTCAGAAGTAAGAGCATGGATTTTTTAAACCTAATTTTTCCACTTTCTATATTATTATAGATCCCTAGTTTTAAAATATTAGATATTGCTAACAGTAATTTCTTCTGGGATAGAAAAGTGATGGCTAAAAAATGGGGAGGAAAAATAATATTTTGAATATTATATACTTTGTGTGTGAATTTCAAATATACCAAGTCTGTCCAGAAAGTATCTATCCAGGAACTATGAAAAATAGACATTTACTGAAAAAGATACAAGATACAAGAAACATTGTACACAGGACAATGATACTTTGGTACCCTTCAAAGTAGGTACCTTGGGACTTCACACACTTCTCCCAATCACCATCAGCTGCCCCGTCATATTTTCCTGAATCTCATTAATGGTTGAAATCTCTTCCCTTCCAAAGGTGATTTTAGTTTTTAGAAAAGGCAGAATTCCCAGGGGCCAAATCTGAGCTAGTTTCCGAAGAGGAATGTTCACACTAACGCAAAATGGGATGAACGCAAAATGGGATGCAGCGATCCATTGCTCTACTCAGTCATTTTGAATGCAACAGCCACACAGTACACATGCTCACTCAATGGCATCTACCACCCCCACTGACTAGTACAGTGAAGTTGTCATTGTTCATGCATAAGCATTCCAATTCTAGTCCACTCTCCTTGGCTGTCAGGTTACATCAAAGTCACAAATCACTCTTGTTCTATTAACAATGGCTGGACTTTTTCCAGACAGACCTTGTATGTCTGAAATGGTCAGGATGAGTAGGTTTATATTATTGATGAAATGTTTAGTTTGCTAGGGAAATGCTTTAAGGAAAATTGGGTAAGTAATAACCAAAGAATGAGGCACCATGAATTTTAATAGTTGTCTTCTTAATAACTGGGATCATACTGTTTAAAAAACTTAGAAGTATGTGAATTGTTTTTTGTGACAAATGCCATCTTTCCATATTCATTTTAGTTTTTCCATAAACTGATGCCTAAAAGAAAAATTCTACCTTCTATTAAAATGGACAGAAGTGAAATGACTAAACTTGACTGTCTCAATTCTTAAGCAGAGACAAGGAAATAAAGCTCTGACGTACCTGAAGAAGAAGAAAGCCACCACCTACTGCAGTTGCTGCAAGTTTTCCAACTTTCTGAAACAAAAATCCCGCACACCTTTAATGAAATAACAAAAAAATGAGATCAACGATGTATTAAACTCTCTGTCTTCTACTTTTTGTTGTTTTCCTAATAAAACTTAATATTTTTCCATGTCTTTTGATCATGTCCCTTACTACTCAGAAACCCTCAATGTTTCCCATCAGTTATATACACAAGTCAAAAAAGGCATAATCTAAATTATCTGAGATGTGCTTCAGAAATGGAGAGGAGTGGAATTTATAGGGAAAAAAAAGTCGGGCTACTAAAACTAAAGGCTGAGCATTCAGAAGTTCACTATACTCTTCCTTCTACATTTGTAAAGATGAAATTCCCCATAAAAGTGACTTTTCTTAAAAATATAGTCAAGATGTTCTACACACCTGCCAACCCTCACTCTACCCAAAACTTCTGCTCCAATCAAATTAGTTTGCAAATAGGTCATCACCACTGCTCAAGCTATTAATCTCCCTGTTCCACCTAGATCTGCCTTTCTGAAGCTTTTCTATCTTTTAAGGTCCAGTTGGAGTTCCACCTTCATTACTCCACTTTACCCACATGTCTTATGGCTTCCCTACCTATACCTATCTACCCCTATATTAAATCTGTTTTGTTTCATCTATCCACTAAGGTGGTCAACCCAGCACTAGCTGGTGTGGCTCAGTGGACTGAGTGCTGGCCTGTAAACCAAAGGGTTCCCAGTTCAATTCCCAGTCAGGGAATATGCCTGGGTTACAACCAGGTTCCCAGTTAGGGGTTATCTGAGAGGCAACCACATGTTGATGTTTCTCTCCCTCTCTTTCTCCCTCCCTTCCTCTCTCTCTAAAAAATAAAATAAAATCTTAAAAAAAAAAAAAAGTCAACCCATACTCCTTTTATGGTTTTCTCCTTCAGTGAGTTCATAATTCATTCAGTATTCTAGATCCATAGTGTGCAAAAGAATCTCAGATTGCCAACTCTAGCCTTCTGCACCAGGCTAAATAATGTCCCCTTCAAAAGGGATGTGTGAAATGTGACCTTATTTGGAAGGTTAGTGCAGATGTAATTAGTTGTAATGAGGTCATACTGGAGCAGAGTGGGACCTAAATCCAATGACTTAATCCAATATATCACAGAGACCCACAGCGGGAAGGTGGCCATGTACTGATGGGCAACCACCAGAAGCTAGGTGAGAAACATCGAACAGATTCTTACTCTGAGCCTCCAAAAAGAAACCAATCCTTCCAATACCTTTCAGACTAATATCCTCCAGACCTGTGAGAGAATAGATTTCTCTTTTTTAAAGCCACCTAGTTACGCTACTTTGTTAAAACAGCCCTAGGAAACTAATATACATTCGTAAATGGAAAATTTCCATTTCCAATTATATGATGAGCTTCTCTGGCACCCAGAACCACATAGAGGCATACCTCATTTTATTGCACTTCATTTTATTGTGCTTCATGGATGTTGCATTTTTTACATGTTGAAAGCAAGGCTCTCCACCAGCAAAAATATTATGACTCTTTATTGTGGTGGTCTAGAACCAAATGTGCAATATCTCCAAGGTATGCCTCTGTTGAAAAAAATCCCAAAGCAAACATCATCTTTTCAATCAAAGTGACTGTTGCAGAAGTCCCAATTTTTAATTGATAGCACCGTTCTCTAGGATTGCCACCTCACATTCATCCCAGACAGACCCTGCCTTCTTTATCACCTTCTGATTGCCAATTGATTGCCAATTCTATATATTCCATCTCCAAAACATTATCTGACTGTCTTCTTTCCACTCTCAATGCATCATTACCTTGTTTCTAGACCACGGTAAGTAATCTTCCAGACCCTCTAACTGATCTTCACTCCTCCCATCTATCTTAGCAGCCACTTGTCCTCACATGAGTTTTAATTTATTATGATTTTTAAAAGTCTAACTACTTACGGTTAATATAATCTCAGCCTCCCACTCATGTCCTGAATTGGTCTGAATTAACTCTATTAACCATTCTTCCTTAATGTATGTCACAATAGGATATCTATTTTATACCCTAAGAAAATTGCAAAAATTTCCCACACTGAATCTAACATCATTGCAACAAATCATCTCTACAGTATCAGTCCTATTATACAGTTCTGGGTCAACACCTGTCTTTTATCCAAATAGGTTTAATTCCCAGTCAGGGCACATGCCTGGGTTGTAGGCCAGGTCCCCATTTTGGGGTGTGCAAGAAGTAACCACACATTGATGTTTCTTTCCTTCTCCTTCTCCCTCCCTTCCCCTCCCTCTAAAAATTTTTAAAAAACAAAAACAACACCAAAAAAAAAAACCATGTCCCTCAGTAGGGAAGTTGGCAACAAAGGCTCAGAAAAGGGAAAGCAGGATGCAAGCTCCAACCAGGTTTCAACAATATCCCAGGAAACATGCTCCACAAGCATGTCTGTCTTTTGCCTGATGGCATGAACCACTAAAATGAACCTACTAACTTCCTTCCCTTGCTCTATCTCCAGCCTTTCCAAATAAAATTCTGCCAGCTATTGGGCTTCTCAAGAATTTAACCTACAAGGAGAAAATACATAATGATTTAATTCTATAGCTGAATTATTTTTTAGTCTTTCTTCTGGTGGGGCTTTACACCCTGACTTATATTAACCAATCATCCATGGCACCAAACCGTAGGCTGATTTTTAAACATAAGACCAAATCTTGAGTTATGGGGACCAAGTTACAACCAGCCTGTAGAGCACCATCTGAATAACCAGGACCCTGAAAAGGCATCTCTTCTAACTGCAGGCTTTTTTTCATATGCAGCATTAATCAGTACATATCATGAATAAGTACTGCACCTCAGCATCACAGAAGATGCGTAATCTTCCATAAAATTACCTTTTTTATGAGTGCCTCTACCATAAAAATAACATTTTTCAAGATTTTACTTTTAGAAAGAGGGGAAGAAAAACATCAGTGTGCAAGAGAAACATCAATTGGTTGCCTCTCGCACACCCCCCCAACCAGGGATCTGGCGTGTAACTCAGGCATGTACCCTGACCAGGAATCCACCCAGTGACCTTTCAGTTTCGCAGGCTAGTGCTCAATCCATTAAGCTACACCAGCCAGGGCTGCCATAAGATAACATTTACAAAAAAGGCATAGAATAGTATACCATTGTTCCAAGGTACATGTAAATACAAATTTAAAAATTAATTTTATATGTATCAAGTTTAAATATGTAAATATTTAAATTAATGTAAGACAAACTTGAAATTTAACTTAGAATCTAAGAAAAAATTGATTATTCACAAGTTAAGCACCCACACTACAAAAATTCCCTATGGTCATGAACGTTTTCAAAACAAAAGAGTCAAACCTATTTCTGACCCTTGCTATTTGGCTAATCTTTTATTTTATTCTAATAACAAGATTAGATCTATAGTAGCAATTATGTAATCAGGTGGTCTGATATGTTACCTGGTTAATGCTTAATGTACTCCACAATACTGTTAGAATAAACAATCAGTCCTTTAATTCCAACAAAGATTCAATGTTCCACAACTCCTTCAAAGTATTATAACCCAAACTAGCCCACAAAAATCAACAGAATCATCTGTATCATTATCAATAATTTTTACTGAGAATTTTACACTGCTCTGCACAGGGCTCACATCCTAGAGCTCAGTTCTACTATGGGAATTCTCACAGATTTTTCCAGTTATTAGTACTGAACAAGTAAAAATTATTTATGTATAATTAACTCTTATCTATTTCTTCCTCTTTACTATCACTGAATCAGATCCACTGTGTCTGCTAAATTTGAGAAGGGGAAAAATATAAAGAATCAGTGGTGGGCACAGGGGAAGATCATCAAAACCCAACACTAATGATTGCACTAACGATGGGGTTTAACCACTGAGTGAGCACTGTAACTGTTACACATACAAAAGGGCAGCGCTCCGAATTAAATGAAATGAAAAAGATGTTCTCACCAGCCAGTCATTCCACCCATTACAATCTGGGTGGCTACTGAGTATTTTTCTACCATTGGTCCAGAACTGTGGCCAAAAACACGATTCCACCAGTGGTGTCTTCTTGCATACTCAGTTAAATCCAGCACTTCGTAAGAGTCATCATCACTTTCATATTCTTCAAAATACAAAATTTTAAAAATAAGTTTAGAATCAATCACAAATCAGAACTCCCTATACAATTTTCATTTGTTACAACTCAGTTTCTTTCGGACTACAGTTAAAAACACACAAATGGAAGCTAACAGGCTATTACATCCAAATCGCTGAGACTGGGCACCCCTGAGTAAGGCATCTCCTTTCCAAAGGCTCAGAACCGGCCTGCGGACCTAAAGCAGGACCAGGTCAGAGTTCACAGAAGTGAGGGGTTGCCCACCACGCTCCCACCCCAACCCCGAAATCTCAGTAGAACCAGGTCAGACACAGCAGTAGGGATGCCCCCCTCCTCAAATCTCATAGGGTCAGGTCAAAGTTACACAGCAGTGAGGAGACCCTCTTCAAATCTCAGTAGGGTCAGGTCACTTTAATACAATGAAGGGTCACCCCAAATCTCGGTATGATTGGGGCCAAGAGTAAGGTCCACTTTCTTCAGTGGCAGAGAGAGGGGGTTCCTCTCTGACAGAACTGGTTAGGGATCTGGTAAGAACAAATTACCAATGAGTCAAGACTGAAAATCGTGTTTGAAGATGGAAGTGAAAGGCCAGAAGTAGGATGTTTCGGGGGCGGAGGTCGATTTTCGCCTGCGTTCTGCTGGGAGGGGAAGGGGAGTCTAGTTCGGGTGGGTGTTCAAAGCTGCTGCCTCATAAAACAAACACAAAAAAAGAAAACAAAAATAAAAAACTGAGCCGCAGATGCCCTGGGACAGAGGAAAGAAAAGGCGCCCCGGATGCAAGGTCGAGAGTTGTGAGCCGCGTATCTGCCAGCACTTCAGGCCCGAGCCGCTCACCTTGGGGAGGAGGGTCCCGGGTCGCCATGATATCGCTGGCGGCCTGTAGTGAAGGTGGTAGCCGACCGCCCTCCTCTCCCCACTACTTTAAGGGCCGCTCTAGGCCCAGGTGGAAGTCTATGGTCGCTCTTTTCCTCCTCCTTCTCCTCGAAGGGCCTTATCCCCACCCCCTCCTCTCTGCGCAGAGCCTTTTGCGCAAGGCTGGGGGCTGGGGAGCGGGAGGCACACTAACAGCCCTGCGAGGGCTTGTGGGAGTTGTAGTCCGTTGCCCTTGCAACTCTTGACTTCCACCCCCACCCCCACCCCCCCAGAATTTCCAAACCTAATTGTTGTTTTGAAGCGCCTCAGGGCCAAAGCTGGGTGGTATAAAGCTAAAACCAGCTTGGCATTTTGAAAAGTGTGCCAGAATTCAAGCACTCAAGAAAAACAGCGTTTAAAAAGAAGAACAACCCTATCTCAAACCATACTGTTCTAAGGAAGCAAGGGCTCACCAATGTGTGGAAAATTTTTGTAAAGCTCTGCTGCTGGAAATTGAAACCTTTTTATCCGCTCCCTCCCAGCACATTTCCTGCCAGTAACCCAAGGGAGGTAAAGAAATGCTTAGGAACTGACCTGACACCAGCTATTCCAGAGGACATATATTTTTAGCATCATTTTATTATTTAAAGCGGACAAGGAATGAGGTCTAGTTCTAGACCTAAAAGCCCCATGGGATTCTGAATAAAAAACCTTGATCACCAAGTGTCTGACTTAGGTTCACCTAAGTGAGCCTTCAAACTTGTTTTGAATTTGCTTTGCACCTGCATTCACTGTACAGTTAAAACAGCCCTCCCAGTATTTGTTTTAATGGAAAAACAAATTATTGTATAGGTTGCATTGTTTAAAATATTGACTTACATAATCAGACTTGGCTTTTCAAATCCTGGTGCTTTAAATGCCAAGGTTGATTCTCTGAAATTTCTTAGCCTTTGGACCCTGAAATGCAATTCTAAGACTGGCTGGAGATGCTAATGTTCAAAGACAATAACTTTGTGTAAGACTCGCTTTTCAAAACAAAACAACTTTAAGGGAAATTAGTTCAGATGTCCTCACTGAAAGACTTTTTCAAAAGGCAGGGATTGGAGTTTATACACTTCTTCCTCTCCATTGCCCATGAACTCCTAATGAGATGCTAACAAATAGAGAAATAGGAAATGATTGGCAACTGAAAGAAAAAAAAAGGACAAAAACAAGACAAAGGAAAATTACAAATTGAAAGAATGGCCGGGACATGACTAACTGCCATGACTCACTTTTAGTTAGTTTTTTGTTGTTGTTTTGTTTAGATTTTTAAACTTATTTTTAGAGAAAGGGGAAAGGAGGGAGAAAAAGGGAGAGAAACATCAATGTGTGGTTCCCTTTTGCATGCCCCCAGCTGGGGATCTGGCCTGACACCCAGGCATGTGCCCTAATGGGGAATTGAGCGGGTGACCCTTTGGCTCACAGGCTAGCACTCAGTCCGCTGAGCCATACCAGCCAGGGCTAGTTAGAAAGTTTTCATTTCAAACCATCCAATGTGGTTACTTTAGGTCTCTGAGTTTGTAAAGCCACCAATCAGATCTCCCTGAGCTTGTTAGATTTAGTATGTGGTCCCTTTTTCATCCATATTTCTTACCCTCTAGAGAAAAAGCTGTCATTCTGTTGACTTATTGACAAATGGTATATTGTGTGAATTGTATACACAGACTTTAATAGATGCTATAGTCTGCCTGATGGAATCAAGCAGATGACTTTTTTTATTCCTGATGGGGGACTTATGTTGGAAAAAGTTTAGTTTCAGGTAATAGCTAATAGTCTTAATAACCAATGTATATGAAGAACTATCTATTATTTTAGGAACTGAAGGTATGCCCCACCTGACTCCAAGAGACCATAAGCAGTTCTGCCTTTGTGCCTCAGGAGGATTGCAAGCAATTCAAGACAGTATCTGAGCCACTACACTCAAGGGTGAGACCATTTCCACCCAGGACCCAAAGAACTCTGCCTAGGGCACTGATGAAAGAATGCTGCAGCTTTTATCAGATTAACTTTTCTCTGAATTCCAAACCCTTTACCTACATGTTTCTTCTCCTTATAAAAAGGGTCCATTTGGCCCTGGCTGGTGGCACAGTGAATAAGGCACTGGCCTGCAAAACCAAAAGGTCGCTGGGTGATTCCCAGCTAGGGCAGATTGCAAGCCAGGTCTCCAGCCAGATCCGTAGCTGGAGGCAGGTGAAAGGCAACCATATATTGATGTTTCTTTCCCTCTCTTCCTCTCTCCCATCCCTTCTCTGAAAAATAATAAATAAAATATTTTAAATTAATTAATTAAAAAGGGTTCATTTGTTTTTGGTGTTTTAAGATTTTATTTATTATTTTTAGAGAGAGGGGAAGGGGGACAGGGAGAGAGACATCAACGTATGGTTGCCTTTCACCTGCTACCAGCTACAGAGCTGACTGGAGACCTGGCTTACAACCTGGTTATGTGTCCTGACTGGGAATCAAACCAGCGACCTTTGGGTTCACAGGCTGGCACCTTATCCACTGTGCCACCAGCCAGGGCCTAAAAAGGGTCCATTTGTAATGAAATTTAAGATGGTCTGTTAGGATACAAACCCGCCATCTTCTTACATCACCAACCATCTGAATAAAGAGCCTATAAAGAGTCAATTCCTCTTTGGGGGGAATGGGTGGGTGGGGAGGGGGACAGAGGGGAGCAAAAAGGGGATGGATGTAATATAACAACAATAAAATTTTTTTAAAAAGTCAACTCCTATCTGCTTATTGGGTCTGGTAGATGACAGGCATTACAAACATCAGCTTTTCCGGTTTTATTCCCATTTTAAATACTGTATTTTTCCCCAGTTAGCACTAATAAACATTTTCATAATAGAAGAGCATTTCACACTCCCTGAACAATCTAATTTCCCCCATTGGCTCTAACTATCACTCCCTACTAGATATCTGCATTTGAATGACCTACAAATTCAACAACTCCACACTATCTATAAAGCTACACAAAGCAATAACAGATTCAGTCACTTCTCCTTTTCCCTTTTTTCTCTTCCACAGTTAAGCAGCCACTTATCTTGTACTTGCTCCACTCCAGTGGTGGCAATCTTGATGCTTTCCAAGGCCACGCTTTGGGCCATAGTAATGGCCTCTCAACTGGTTTCTTCCTGCATTTTCTTGCCTCTCCCAATCCAACTACAATCTAATCTATTCTGTCACTATGAAACGGGGTGCAAAGCGGGGGTCTCCAGAATATAGGAGAAATTCCCCACAGTTGGGAGAAGGGGAACTAGATAGTACAACATTTAAGATATTTTCCATAACAATGGCAAGTTGATTAGCCATGTCCTTCCTGATGTAGCCAAAGGAACATATGCAGCACCTGCATGAGTGTCAGGGAAGTGGAGCCTCCTGTGATATGAGGAACTCTTGCCTTGACTAAAGATGACATCTGAATGAAGATAAAAGAGACAGGGAAACTGGTAAAAGCAGCACATGGTAGGAGGGATTAGGTATGAGGTCAGGTAGGAGGTTCTGGGTCAGCATTTAAAATAAGGGCAGGCAGACTTCTGGCTAAGATGAAGGTGTCAGTAGATGCACTTTGCTTCCTTCCACAACCATAAGAAGGATTACATCCACCTCAAAACAAAAAATAACCAGAACTACCAGAACATCAAACTGCATGGAAGTTTAACAAAGATTTAAAGAAGCAATACTCACTCAAATGGGTAGGAGGGGTGGAGACAGGGATCCATGGTAGAGAGGACATGGTGTGCCAGAGGCAGCAAGGCAGTAGCTGCATTGGCCAGTGGAAAGAGCAGTTCTACACTTTAAAAGTCGGGAGGGACACCTGGGAAGCGATCCCAGTCCCAGGCCAAACCGCACAGTTCATGGTTCCAGCACAAGGAAAATAAAGCCTCATTTCTTCTGGCTATGAAAACTAGTGGGCATTTGGGCAGCAGGAGACACTGCCTATCTCTCAGGAGAATCTGTTTAGAGGGCCTCTGCAGTCCTAGAATGCTTACAAGCCCACCCACTCTGGGAACCATCACCAAGACAACATCTAGAGGGGCGCCAGTCCCATACAAGAAGCAGGTGAAGTGACTAAAAAAGGGGCAAGTGCCAAGCAAGCAGCATTGTTCCCTCTCAGACTCTTCCCTCACATATAGCAACACAATGTGGTGAAGTGGATTGCCCCCACACATACTGATGAATTCCTAAGGCTCTGCCTCTTACAACATAACATGTGTGACAGCTCTGACTAATACATAGAGGCAGACACAGGAAGCTGTCAAGTTGAGGACACAGAGAAGTATGGCTCAAAAGAGGGAGTTGATCAAGACTCTAGAGGAAGAATTAAGTGAGGAGGAGATAGCCAACAACTTGAAAATAATAAAAGGCTTAGGAACCTCTGGGACAACTCTAAACATACCACCATAGGAACCATAAGGGTGCCAGAAAGAGAAGAGGAAGAGCAAGACATTGAAAACTTGTGTGAAAAAATAATGAAGGAAAACTCCCCAAATTTGGCAAAGGAAATAGATGTACAAGTCCAGGAAACACAATAAGTCCCAAACAAGCTAGACCCAAAGAGGACCACACCAAGACACATTATAATTAAAATGCCAATGGTTGAAGATAAAGAACCTTAAGGGCCACAAGAGAAAAGAAGAGAGTTACCTAAAAAAAAGTTCCCATAAGACTATCAGTTGATTCCTCAAAATAAACTTTACAGTCTAAAAGAGACTGGCAAGAAGTATCCAAAGTGATGAAAAGCAAGGAACTATAACCAAGATTACTCTATCTAGCAAAGCTATCATTTAGAATGGAAGGGCAGGTAAAGTGTTTCCCAAACACGATAAAGCTAAAGGAGTTTATCATCACCAAGCCCTTATTACATGAAATGTTAAAGGGATACATTTAAGAAAAAGAAGATCAAACTATGAATAGTAAAATGATTACAAACACAACTTTTAAGAACTGAATCTAAAAAAAAAAACAACTAAGCAAACAACTAGAACAGGAACAGAATCATAGATATGGAGATCATTTGGAGGGTTATCAGTAGGGAGGGGGAACGGGGAGAATGGCAGAAAAGGTGCAGGGATCAAGAAGCGTAACTGGCAGGTACAAAGTAATAAGGAAATGTTAAGAATACATAGTATATTTGACCCATGGACATGAACTAAGGGTTTGGTGGGTGATTGCTGGAGGGAAGAGAAGTACCAGGCAGAGAGGGGGCAGAGGGGAAAAATTGGGACAAATCTAATAGCATAATCAATAAAATATACTTTAAAATAAGGGCAAGCTGAGCGAGAGAAAAATTCAGACATGAAATCTGAAAGGAGAAGCAACAAGCAACTATGCAGTTTGTAGTGAAGGGCTGGTGAGTAAGGTAGAAGCTATGCTGGCCAGAAATCAGGATCCTGCCATGCAACCTGGGGTAGTTGGGAAGGCAGCCATGATCTGCCTAACCAAGCACAGATTTGTGGAAGATGCTTTGGAACTGAACTGTGACCAGGAATGTAGACTTGTGCTTCTATGAGAACATACAGAGAAGCCACTTTCTTGGGACATGTGCCTCCTTGGACTCCACCATAATCCAGTGTAACATGGCACATGTTTCTCTGGACTACTACATGGAGGCTGAGGACAACATACCCCAGATTTTGAAGGAGACAACTGCTAGAAGAGGATGGTGACTCTGAAACCCAGGAGTATACCTTCCAGAGGGGATGGAGAACTGTTTGTGCAGCTAGCTTAAGCTAGCTATGGGGAACTTTGGGGCATGCTTTCAGCTTATAGCCTGGTGGAAAGCAAGGGAAGTGCTGGGTTTTGTGAAAGAACAGGACTCCAAGCAGGAGTGCTCCCAACTCCCTTGAGGTTGGAATCCTGTAAATAAAAATCTGTTTCCTTCCACACTAATTGTTGGGTCATGTGTCATGGCAACATGTGGATGGGCCCTGTTTTGCTCAGTTACAACTAGACCTTCCTTTCTAAAACCTAAATCTGAATGTAGTTTACCCCTGAACAACAGGTTCAAACTGCACAGGATCATTTATACATGGATTTTTTTCAGTGAATATTATAAATCTATTTTCTCTTCCTTCTGATTTTCTTAATAATATTTCTTTTCTATCTTACTTTCATTAAAGAGAAAACCATGGACCCCGAATGGCATCATTCATGCTAAAAGCTCATGTTCTAATTGTAGTTTCTATGTCTCCCAGAAACATAATCTTAATCAACCAGTGTGTAATTTTCTGGTCAAGCACTACTAAAGTAATCTGTCCCTTGGGCCCTCTGTACGCCCCCCCACCCCACCGCCATCTCCTAGAAAGAACAGGCAATCTACATGAAAACAACCCTTGTCATTCTCTTCTCCCAAGCAAAAGATGTCCCCCTCCAAAAATAACAGTAATTTCTTTTTTTTTTTTTTTTTTTGTCTTTTTAAAAATTTTATTGTTGGCCCTGGCTGGTAGCACAGTGGGTAAGGTGCCGGCCTGCGAACCCAAAGGTTGCAGGTTTGATTCCCCAGCCAGGGCACATAACCAGGTTGCAAACCAGGTCTCCAGTCAGATCTGTGGCTGGAGGCAGGTGAAAAGCAAACCATACATTGATGTCTTTCTCCCTCTCTGCCTCTCTCCCTTCCCCTCTTTCTAAAAATAATGAAATAAAATCTTTAAAAAAAAAAAATTTATTGTTGTTGTATTACATCCATCCCCTTTTTGCTCCCCTCTGTCCCCCTCCCCACCCCTTTTCTTTTGTTAATAGGTCCCTTTGCCCCACCTGCCTTCCCATAAAAAACACATTTGTATAACCCCTCTGAGAACACTTCTAGTTGCTAGATGGGATGCTGCCAGATTCATAAAACACTGAATAAAGCTAATTAAATCTCCAAATTTACTAGGTTGAATTTTGTTTTTGAACACTTTATTGTGAGAATGCATTATATAATATCTATACAAAATATGTGTTAATTGACTTGTCACTGATAAAGTACCAGGCCCAGAGCAGGTCAACCTTGGATAGTGGCTTTATGAAGAAAAGATTTCACAACACAAGTCCAGGGATTTTGAGTGTGATTATTAAAGCTGGGAACAGAGAAACAGGAAGGACTTAGAGTAGAAGGACAGGAAAAAGCCTAGGGGGCGCTGATTTGGCCCTGTAGGCACTCAGTAGGAAAGAAGGGAGCCACAGTAGGGCTGCTGAGAGTTCTCTGAAAAGTCTGAGAAAAGGGAGCCTTGGAGGCAAGTTTGGGGGATTAGCCTAGGATGAGCTGCCGCTGCCCATTGCTCCCTTTCTTGGTTGCAAGTCTAGTGGGGACTCCTAGAGTTTAGGAAAGAAAAGTAAAGTTGTATGCCTGAGAGGAAAATAAGGCTTTTTCTCTCTAAAGGCATGCTTTAGAGAGAGGTCAAACTGGATCTTTGTCTGAAGGGTTCTTTTCTGTTTTCCAAAGGTGGGAATTATAGGGGTGGTCTTACAGGAAGATGTCAGTAGAATATTCATCAGCTTTATGAATAAGATTTATTCATCAGTCCTTGGGTGTGGTTGGCACAAATGGCACTAATTGGATTTCTTTTATCTCCCTGAGTAGGATGAGTTAAACTATTTACCCTCTGAATGGGGAAAAGAAATGTAAAACATTTATTCTTAAGTATCTTTGGTTAGGGAAGATAGGATTTTGCAGTTTACTAGATGGCTGTAAACTGCTTGGCCATGTAACTGTCTCAGTTTCTCTATTCCATTTGTCCTGGCTTACTAACCTGTCTCAGATTGTTTATATTATTAGTAAGAGTTCTGACAGTAGACTATTAGTAGTTCAGTTTGGGGTAGTCATATACACAGACTTTTTACTGCATGGGGATCAGCATGTTACTGAATAGTAATGGATTTCTACTGCCCACCACCCATAAGCAAACTTCAGAGGCAGACATTTGGTAAAAAAGGAAAGAGGTCATTTATGCAAAAGCTACTTAATTCTGGAGCAACTGACAGGCTTCTGCCTCAGAGTCCCTCCTCTCTCTAACACCCAAAGAAAAAACCCATCACCCTTTGTCAGATTAGTTCAAGTCTGTACCTGGAGTTCCTTTCCTAATTAAGATACAGTTCTTGGAAACTGCAGGTGGTCACTGAGTCATCCTCCAAGCTATTCTGCTTCCTTCCCCATCACTGTCTGGCTTCAGGCGCCATCATGGAGTCACAGCCCATGCCACCACGCCGCCACCACAGCTCCCTGTTCCGGGGCAGTGTCATACTGCTCAGTTTCCAGGGCTTGCTAGTCTGAAAATGCACTGGCCCACCTGACACAGTGAGAGAAGGGAAGGAGAAGGGTGTGGTTCAGGACCATCCATGCAGCACAGAAGACAAAGGGGCATTTCTCGGGCTGCAGCCCAGGCACACATCCCTTGGGCATGGCCCAGTATGAGACTCGGCCCCTAGGTAAGAGCTGGCCCCCATCCCAGCAAGCAAAGGGAAGCAATGGCATGTTTCTCCCTACTCTCTTTAAATTTCTCAGCCCCAAATTCCATGCACTCCAGAAGCATGCAACCTCCCTAGCCAATCCTTTTGCCAAACTAGACTGGCAGGTCTGCACCTCCCGCTATAGCCAGATTCTGAATGAAGGTTGGAGGGCTTTTCCTCCATCAATCACCCTCTCCCTCTCCAGCCTGCGAAAAATCCCTGCAAGATCTCTTTCTGTGGCCACTCACCACACTAGCTCCGTTGTCAAGGCAACATGACAGCTGCCTTGCTGATTTGTTTACCCTTTATCTGAGGGTACAGAAATCTATCACATGCTTAGCTGTCATGCCACCTCTGGAGTCTCCTGAAACCCTTCCCTCACTCCAGGGCCTGGTCAGGCACAGGTATCAAGCACACCTTCCACCACCACCATCCCTGCCGTGTTTTTTAACAGTCACCTCTCTATTCTTTCTCTACTTAAATACTTGCAACAATTGTCCATTACAAGATAAAGTCTACACATCTCAAAGCACATGCTGGAGTAGGCAAATATTTTTGGTTAATGTCCACATAGTAAACATTTTAGGCTTTGCTAGTCATGTAAGGTCTCTGTTGCATATATATATTTAATGATTTTTAAAAGAGAGAGAGAGAAACATCAATGTCTTCTTCCATCCATTTATGCACTCATTGGCTGATTCTTATATATGCCCTCACCAAGAATGGAACCCACAACCTTGGTGTATCAGGATGATGCTCTAACCAACTAAGCTACTGGCTAGGGCTAAATGTCATTCTTTAAGACAACATTGTCTTAAAGCAGAAGAACATTTTCTTTAAAACTGTAAAAATTAATAGCTTACACTACAAAACCAGGGTAGGGGGCAAATTCGGTCTGGAGCCATAGTTTGCTCACCTCTGGCATACAGAATCCAACACTTTTTGATCCCAGGTTATCTCCCTAGCTTCCTGCTGCAGCTTTCAACAATTCTTCTAACACTCATTTGTCAAGTTTTCTGAATATACTTTGCTTTTTTCAACTTTCATCACTTGGTTCATGCTTTCTCTCTCTGAAAGCAATGGCTTCCTTTTCTGCCCGGAGACACTCAGCCATATTTTAAAACATGTTTGAAAAGTTAACTTTCAGGTATTTTTTCTCTATCCCCCCACCCCCCCAAATAGTTCTTTTCTTTATCTATGTGTTGAAATTGAAGCACATAGTTCAACATTCTCATTAAGCAATTGAATAAACTTGGGGGTCAGCCAGATCTTGGTTCAAATTCCATTTCTGTCCTTCCTAAGCTTTGTGTTTAGAAAAGGTTTTACCATTTCTGAGCTTCAGTTTTCTCCTTTTAAAAATTCAGAACTTTAATTAAAAATAAGATAATAGGACTTCCAGTCAGGTCGGAGGCATAGGTAGACATGCTTCACCTCCTCGCACAACCACAAGAAGAATTACAACTAACCTCAAAACAAAAAACACACAGAACTGCCAGAAAACTGAACTGTATGGAAGTTCAACAACCAAGGATTTAAAGAAGCCCCATTCATCTAAATGGGTAGGAGTGGCAGAGACCCATAGTTGGGGCAGAGAGGATGCAGTGTGGCATGGAGAGACAGAAGTAGTGGTGGCAAAATGGGCAGTCCCACATTCACACATGGTGCACAAAAATCAGGAGGGAACCATACATTGATGTTTCCCTCCTTCTCTGCCTCCCTCCTTTCTCCTCTCTCTAAAAATAATAAATAAAATATCTTAAAAAATTAATAAAATAAATAAATTGTATAGCAAAAAAAAAAAAAAAAAAATCAGGAGGGATACCTTGGCAGCAAGTGATCCCAGCCCCAAGCCACATTGCACAGCCCAGGGTTCCAGCACTGTGAAAACAAAGCCTCATTACTCCTGGCTGTTATGGGGGTTAGGAACTTCTGGCCAAGATGGAGGCAGAGGTACCCGCACCACATCTCCCTCCACAACTAAGAAGGAATACAACTCCCTCAAAGCTAGAGACAACCAGAAATTCCAGAACACCAAGCTGCACAGAAGTCCAACAAACAAAGATATAAAGAAGTACTTGTGCAGATAGGTAGGAGGGGTGGAGCTGGGACAGAGTGGACACACTTTGGTGGTGCAGTTTGGTAGCGCAGCTTGGCAGCAAGGTAGCAAGGCAGGATGGCACCTGTGGCCAGCTGACAGAAAATGCAGTCATACATTTTTTAAAAGGGGGGGAGAATAAAACCACATTCCTTCTGACTGTGAAAACCAGTGGGGGTTGGAAGGGAGGAAGAAACTGCTGGTCTCTCAGCAGAGTCTATTTGAGAGGCCCTCATGGTCCTGGAATATCTGCAGACCTACCCACTCTGGGCACCATGGCCAGGGCAAAACCTAGAGAGGAACCAGTCCCATACAAGAAGCTGAAGAGGTGCTTGGAAAACTGGTGAGTGCTGAACAAGTGGCATTGTTCCCTCTTAGACCCCTCCTCCACACATAGTGCCACAATGTGGTGAAACAGGTCACCCAGGACTGATGAATACCTAAGGCTCTTCCCCTTACAATGTAATAGGTGTGACAGCTTTACCTAAGAAACAGAAGCAAACACAAGGACCTATCAAGTTGAGGAGGCAGAGAAGTATGGCCCAAAAGAGAGACCAGATCAAGGCTCCAGTGGGAGAATTAAGCCAAGAAAAGATAGCCAACCTAACAGATGCACAATTTAAAATGCTGGTGATAAAGATGCTCACAGAATTGACAGATATGCTTAAGTACAGCAAATGCAAAAGGGAAGAAATGAAGGCTATGCTAAGTGAAATGAAGGAAAATCCACATGAAACCAATAGTGAAGGGAAAGGAACTGGGGTTCAAATCAATGATTTAGAACATAAGAAAGAAATAAACAGTCAGCCAGTACAGAAAGAGGAAACAAGAATTTAAAAGAACAAGAAGAGGCCTAGGAACCTCTGGGACAACTTTAAATGTGCCAACATCCAAATCAAAGGTGTGCCAGAAGGAAAAGAAGATGAGCAATAAACTGAAAACTTACTTGAAAAAATAATGAAGGTAAAATAATAATAATAATAATGAAAATAAGCTTCCCAAATTCGGCAAAGGAAATAGACATACAAGTCCAGGAAACACAGAAAGTCCCAAACAATCTAGACCCAAAGAGGATCGCACCAAAACACATCATAATTAAAATGCCAAAGATGAAAGATAGAGAATCTTAAAGGCAGCAAGAGAAAAGAAGAGAGTTACCTACAAAGGGATTCCTATATGATTATCAGCTGATTTCTCAAAAGAAGGGCAGGAGGAGCCTGGCAAGAAGTATTCAAAGTGATGAAAACCAAGGGCCCATAACTAAGATTACTCTATCCAGCAAAGCTATCATTTAGAATGGATGGGCAGATAAAGTGCTTTCCAGATAAGATAAAGCTAAAGGAGGAGTTTATCGTCACTAAGCCATTATTATACAAAATGTTAAAGGGACTTAAGAAAAAGAAGGTGAAAATAATAAACATTAAAATGACAACATACTCACAACTATCAACAACAGAACCTAAAATACAAACAAACAAAAAACTAAACAAGCAACCAGAATAGGATTAGAATCATAGGTATAAGGATCATTTGGAAGATTATCAGCTGGGAGGGGGAAGGGAGAGAAATGGGGAAATGGTACAGGGATTAGGAAGCATAATTGGTGGGTACAAGATAGACCGGGGGTATTAAGAATAATATAGGAAAGGGTGAAAACAGGGAACTTATATGCATGACCGATGGATGTGAACTAAGGGAGGTGGGATTGCTGGAGGGAAGAGGTTCCTGGGTGGAGTAGAGCAAAGGGAAAAGAAATTGAAACAACTGTAATGGCATAATCAATAAAGTATACTAAAAAAAAAAAAAAAAAAAAAAGTGGGGGTTGGGGAGGTGGAAGAAATTGCCAGTTTTCCAAGAGAGTCTGTTTAAAGGGCTCATACAGACTTAGAATGTAGGCAAACCCACCGACTCTGGGAATCACCAACAGGGCAATAGCTAGAAGGGTGCCAGTCACAACAGGAAGTGGGTGAAATGACTGGAAATGGGGTGAGTGCCAGGAAAACCTCCAGAAGCCAGGCAGTAGCACTGTCCCCTCTCTGAACCCTTCTTCTGTCCCATACAGAGCCACAAAGCGGTGAAGCAGGTTACCCTACCCTGGTAAATACCTAAGGCTCCATCCTGTACAACTTAACTGGTGCACTAAGACAGGGAGTCAAAGCAGCTCTACCTAATACACTGAAACAAATACAGGGAGGCTGCCAAATGGAGGAGACAAAGAAACATGGCCCAAATGAAAGAACAGATCAAAACCCCAGGAAAATAACTAAATGGAATGGAGATAGCCAAACTATCAGGGGCAGAAATCAAAACACTGGTGATCAGGATGCTCAAAGAACTCATTGAATACAACAAAAACATAAAAGAAGAAACGACGTTTACACTAAGTGAAATAAAACCCACTGGGAACCAACAGTAAAGGGAAGGAAGCCAAGATTCAAATCAATGATTTGGAACATAAGCAAGAAATAAACATTCAACCAGAACAGAAAGATGAAACAATATTTTTTTAAATGAGGAGAGTATAGGAAAACTCTGGGACATCTCTAAAAGTGCCAAAATCTGAATCATAGAGATGCCAGAAGGAGAAGAGAAAAAGCAAAAAAAAATGAAAACTTTTTTTAATAATGAAAGAAAACTTTCCTAATTTGGCAAAAGAAATAGACATGCAAGTCCAGGAAGCACAGAGAGTCCCTAACAAGTTAAACCCAAAGAGGACCACGCCAAGACACATCATAATTAAAATGCCAAAGAAAGAATCTTAAAAGCAGTAAGAGAAAAGCAGAGTGTTACCTACAAAGGAGTTTCCATAAGACTGTCAGCTGATTTCTCAAAAAAAAACTTTGTAGACAAGAAATATTCAAAGTGATGGAATGCAAGGACTTACAACCAAGATTACTGTAGTGAAGCTATCATTTAGAATGGAAAGGCAGATAAAATGCTTATTAGACAAGGTAAAGCTAGAGGAATTTTATCATCACCAAGCCATTTTTACATGAAATGTTAAAGGAACACATTTAAGAAAAGAAGATCAAAATTATGGACAGTAAAATGACAACAACCTCACAACTATCAATAACTCAATCTAAGAAACAAAATAAATAAATAAATAAAAACTAAGAAAAACAAGCAGAACAGAAACAGAATCTTAGATCTGGAGATCATTTGGAGGATTATCAGCTGGGAGGGGGAAAGGGGAGAATGGGGGCAAAGGTGCTGTGATTAAGAAGCATAATTGCTAAGTACAAAATAGACAAGGGATGTTAAGAATAGTACAGGAAAAAGAGAAGCCAAAGAACTCATATGCATGACCCATGGACATAAACTAAGAGGGGGAGTGTTTCTGGAGAGAAGGGATGTGCTGGGGGAAGGGAGCAAAGAGAGAGGGGGAAATTGGGACAACTAATAGCAAAATGAATAAAATATACTTTAAAATAAAATAAAATAAATAAGATAATAAATCAAGCATGTAAAGACCTTAATGCATGGTCTATAATGAAGATTAACTTTTATTATTTAGTCATTTATTCATTCACCAAATATATATTGAGCAGTTACAAAGGGCTAGCTAATGTGCTAGTCACTGTCAAGGATAGATTAATCAATATGGGTAAGATTTTGGCTTTCATGAACCTTACAGCAAGAAAGTCAAATAGATAAATACAGAGTGTAATTAGTGCTGGGAAGGAAATTTAAAGAGCATAAGGCCTGGTTTGATTCCCAGTCAGGGCAACATAACCAGGTTGCAAAGCCAGGTCTCCAGCCAGGTCCGTTGCTGGAGGCAGGTGAAAGGCAACCATACAGTGATGTTTCTCTCCCTCTCTGCCTCTCTCCCTTACCCTCTCTCTGAAAAATAATAAAAATAAAAATAAAGAGCATAAGGCCTGACATATACTGGGAGTAAAATAAATTAAATCTTAGATTTAACTCGGACACATCTAAGCTCTTTGGACCTTCCTTAACTACAAAACAAGGATTAGGTTTCTAAACTCTTTTCCAACTCCGTAATTTATATGTAATATTCCATAGTCAATTCTGATATTCTCCACCTCCCTGCTCACTCTCCATGTTAGCAAGAACTTTAGAGCTGCAAGCTACTCTCCTAAAGTTCCTGTTAGGAACTGAAACATGCCTTCCTTGCACCTGCCATATTTGTATGTTGAAGCCCTAACTCCTCAATGTGACTATATTTGGAGATAAGGCTTTTAAGGATGTAATTATGGTTAAACGAGTTCATAAGAGTGGGGAACCTAATCCAGAGACCCCAATTCCACCCCCCACCCCACCATGGCCGCAGTCTACAAGCCAAGAAGAGGGCTCTCCCCAGAAACCAACCCTGTCAGCACATTGATCTTAGGCTTCCAAACATTAGAACTGTGAGAAAATAAATTTCTATTGCTTAATCCTCCCAGTCTGTGGTATTTTCTTATGCCAGCTCTATAGGGGACTAATAATTCCCTAGTTCCTACACACTCTATGTGTCTCAGGATCCCCCAAAACTCACCAGTCCAGTTCAGACTTGTCAGCTTTAGAATCTGGACCCAAATGGACAGTATTCTGCTGTTAACAGGTGGCTTGAGCTGGGAGTTAGGGTCACACATACAGAAGCAATTTCAGCTCCTGGGACAACCATGAAAGCTACACAAATGGTATTTGCAGGTAAAGCAGTCGTCCTATGCCAGACTAAATTAAAGAACTTTGCAGCTCTCTCTCCCCAAGCTTTCTCAGACTCTGCAATTAAGGACCTTGAGCACTTCTTCCTGTTTAGTGACAAGACTAACTCATTAATTCCATTTCTCTTAACTTTCTGATAATTTTACTTCAAGACTATTACTATAGCCCTGGCCAGGTAGCTTAGTTGGTTAGCGCACTGTCCTGATACTCCAAGATTGTGGGTTTATCCCCGATCAGGGCACATACAAAAATCAAGCAATGAATATATGAATAAGTGGAATAACAAACTGGTGTTTCTCTCTTTTTCTCTCTCAAATCAATAAGTAAAAACTTTTTAAAGACTCATAGTTTGTTTAAGCCACTGAGCTTTGGTCAATACTACTCTCATCCACCACTATAAATGTTCATAACTCATACCTCCAGAAATGTTTTTTTTGGAAAGAGACAACGGAAGTATGTAATTAATTATTAACTCCCAGAAGATACTTAGGCCATTATGTAAATAAAGCTACTCCTCAGCAGATAATGCCAGCATTCCAAAAGGGAGAAAACTTGTGCAAAATCAAAATGTATTTTTTAAATGGTGATGTTTTACCTTAATCCGTGGGTGGCAAACATAAGGCCCGCAGGCCGAATTCAGCCCTTCACCTTGTTTTATCCAGCCTGGCACCTTGTTTCTACCAGGCTCGCTTAATTGTTAAGGACATTTATACAGTCCTAAAATTACATTCGGCTCTTCGAAGGCAACCGCGAGGCTGTTGTGGCCTCTAGTGAAAATGAGTTTGAACTATGGACATGGACAACAAGTGGGACTGACTTTGGGGGGCGGGGGGAATGGGTGGGTGGGGAAGAGGACAGAGGAGGAAAAAGGGGATGGATGTAATACAACAAGAATAAAATTAAATTTTAAAAAATGAGTTTGACATCCCTGCCCTATTCCCAACACAATCATGTACACTCACCTCATATTTGCACAACTTAAAGTATTCAAAGTGACTATTCAAAGGACTGAGAAAATCAATTGCTGATGAGCAAAGTGTGGTAAAGTTAATATTGCATATACTAGCTTGTTGGAGTGTGAACAAGAACAAATTCATTTCAGGTTGTTTTGTTTTATTCTGTTTTTCATAATGAAAAGGAACAGAAACCATAAGGGAAAAATGGAAAATGTCCAACAATAGATGAATAATTACAGAAATTATGAAATGCTATGTTTGAAAAGACTATAATAACAGGAAAGTACTTAAATGAGAAAAATTACATACCACCTGGCTGGTGTGTTTCAGTGGATTGAGTGCCCGCCTGGAAACTGAAAGGTCACGGGTCCTCTTCCCTGTCCAGGCATATGCCTGGGTTGCAGGCCAGGTCCTCAGTTAGAGACTTGTGAGAGACAACTAATTGATATTTCTCTCCCTTTTGTTCTTCCTCCCTTCCCCTCTCTCTAAATCTTTTAAAATACAATCTTTTAAAAATTACATACCAACTTGTATTTATAGTTTTATTACAACTGATTTATTCAATTTTGCTAAAAATGCATAAAGACTTGATATGTGGAATGGATTGCATTGCAGACTTGATTCTGGACCTTTGTCATTAATCTCCATGTTAGGCTGAACTAAATGGTTTATAAGGTAGTGGTGTTAGCAACAAAATGGAACCAGAATGCTACCTGACCTCAGTCCAGCGATCTCAACACTTGAGTTCTGCCTAAGAAAGAATTCAGAGCTAAGAACCCAATTACAAGCAAAAGTTTATTGAGAAAGTCACAAATGTAGGAGTAAGTTCTGGAAGAAGTGAAACAGCTGGACTGTGGGGGCTCAGGAAACAAGTTACAGAGTTAAAAGAAGAGCCCTTGGAGCTTAAGAGAAAGAAACACAAAGATAATGAACCTGGAGAAAGCAAGAGGAAAGGTGTGGGCGTGCTCTGGAAATAGTGCACCTAAGAAGGGCATGGGAAAAGGCATGGGCATGGGAGAGGAAGAGGGAGAAGGAGCTGGGTTATTCAGTCCCATCCTGAGGGTTTTAATCTCCTCTCTAATGGTGAGGATGTTAGGAGAGGTCTCAGAGTAGGATCTCAAGGTAATATTCATCAGCTTTCCAGGTGTGTCCTTTCAGGGTCGTGGTCTCTACTGATTGGCTGGCACCAGGGCAGGGGGTCATTAGTCATCTCAGCTGGTCCTGATTTCAACTGTGGTGGCACCCTGCCTGGCCTTGCTGCTTCTCTAGGCCTGGAGCTGCCTGCTGCTACAAAAGCCAATCCTTGACAGGTGCTGATGTAAAGGAAAGTGGTTTATTTGCAGATGCTGGCCAACTAGAAGATGAGGGACTCATGTCTCATCTCCACCTCTCCATGGAAGCAAAGATTTTTATAAGAAGGGGGAGGGGAACAGAACAAAAAGATCAAAGGTAGGGTTGCAAAGTTGTTGACATGCAGACAAGCCCAGTCTGTTCTGATAAGGCAAGTGATGGTCCAAGTGTGTGTTCATCATACTGGTTTAGTTACCCTGGATTCACGTCCTCCTGACTCCACTGTTGAAGGTTGGCAAATCTCCTGGAGCTGGGATGCCTGAAGGTCAGGGTCTGTATCTTTCGTAACTAGTTCCTAGAATTCTTTTTAATATATATAAAGATGTTATTTATTTATTTTTAGAGAGAGGGGAAGGGAGGCAGAAAGAGAGGGAGAGAAACATCAATGTATGGTTGCCTCTCACACGCCCCTAACTGGGGACCTGGCCTACAACCCAGGCATATGCCCTCACCAGGAATCGAACCAGCAACCCTTTGGCTCATAGCCAGGGTGCTAAGCACTTACTTGAAACAATGTCAAAAGAGTGGTGGGGTAGGTTACAATTTCCTGTTACAATTTTCCACTGTTACAAACTGAGACCTAGAGTTATCTCTAATTTGACCAAAACTCTGTCTCAATGGTCAACAGACCCAAGGTTTTGTTCCTAAAATTATTTGATGCAGGTCAGAACCTCATGCTAGTGGAGAAAAAGTCATCCTGGGAGGGAGGTCCCAGCCCAGGTTTGCCCAATGTTCATGCTTGTCTAACTGCTTATTACAGTGGTAAAAGAACATGGGGTAGAAAAACAAGCTAAGATAGCCAGGAAAACACTAAAAAGAAAGAGTGATAGGAGAGTAGTAGCCTGCTCTGGCTGGTGTGGCTCAGTGGATTGAATGCTAGCCAGGGAACCAAACAAAGGGTGACCAGTTTAATTCCCAGTTAGGGCTCATGCCTAGGTTGTGGGCAAGGTCCCCAGCTGGGGGCACTCAAGGGGTAACCACACATCTATGTCTCTCTTTCTCCCCTCCCCCCTCCCTTCTCTCTCTAAAAATAAATACATAAATAAATAAATAAAATATTTTCAAAAAGAGAGTACTAGCCTGACCACATATGAAAATGTCATTTTTTTTTTAAGTTACTAATTAAAACAGTGTAATACTGGTGCATGCACACACAGACTGAGCGACCAGAATACAAAGTCATAAAATAAAAACACAGGGGGGAGCAAAAAGGGGGTGGATGTAATACAACAATTAAATTAAAATTTAAAAAAAAACACAATATATACCAGAACTAGGTATATGATGAAGGTTGAATCTCAAATTAGGAGAATATGGACTGTGTTAAAACTGTTGTTCGAACAACTAAGGCTATACGACATCTGAAAAAAAGATACAGCTGGATCCATGTCTTACAACATGTACTGGGTTAAACTCCAAATGGCTCAAATATCTCCATGTAGAAATTGAAATAATAAAACCAATTGAAGGAAACATGGGCAAATTTCTTTTTAACTTTGTAACAGAGATGGCTTTTTATGAATGACTCAAATGACTGATAAATTTGACTACATAAAAATTAAAACTTAGCCCTGGCCTGTGGCACAGTGGACAGGGTGCTGGCCTGTGAACCCAAAGGTTGCTGGTTCGATTCCCCAGCCAGGGCACATAACCAGGTTGCAAGCCAGGTCTCCAGCCAGGTCTGTAGCTGGAGGCAGGTGAAAAACATTGATGTCTCTCTCTCCCTCTCTGACTTCCTCTCTTCACCTTCCTCTAGAAATAATAATAAATAAAATCTTTTTAAAAAATTAAAACTTAAGTAAAAAGTTTTAAGCATAAAGCATAAGCAAAGTCAAAAGACAAATTTCAAACTGAAAATAACATTTGTAATTCTTACTGAAAGTAAAGGACTAACCTCCCTAATGTATCAAAGCTCCTTTAAAAAATAGAAGGGATTAAGAAGTGCAAACTGCTAGTTATAGAATAAGGCATGGGGATGTTAAGTACAGCATGGGTAAGAGAGTCATTAATATTCTAATAATTATGTATGGTGTCAGGTTAGAACTAGACTTATTGAGGTGATAACTTTTTAAAAAGATTTTATTTATTATTTTTAGAGAAAGGGGAAGGGAGGGAGGCAGAGAGGGATAGAAACATCAATGTATGGTTGCCTTTCACCTGCCTCCAGCTACAGACCTGGCTGGAGACCTGGTTTGCAACCTGGTTATGTGCCCTGGTGGGAATTGAACCAGCAACCTTTGGGTTCACAGGCCGACACCTATCCACTGAGCCACCAGCCAGGGCCTGCGGTGATTACTTCTTAAGGTATATAAGTGTCTAATTACAGTTGTACATCTGAAACTCATATAATATTATATGGCATCTATAATTGAAAAAAAAAAATTTAAGGTAGATTTTAAAAGACCTACCTCCCCAATATAACAACAACAGACATTTGGTGATTAAAAAAATAATAATACAAATGGCCCTTATACCATTCAACCTCAGTCATAATAATTGGACTTGGTAATTCTCACTTAACAAATTAACTAAAATATGTGTGACAAAAGACCTGATATGTTCACATGATACCTTACATGAATATACAAGGTTGTCCACTGTAACATTGCCTGGAATAGGAAAAGATTGAAAACAACCCAAGTGTCCATCATTAAATGACTGCTTAGTAAACCATATTATATCCATGCAACTATAGCTGAAATAAATAAATAAATAAGAAAAAAGTTCTCTATGTCCTGATTTGGAAAGTTCCCTAGGATATGTTGTTAAAATTTACTTTTTTAAGATTATTTTTAAATTTATTTTTAGAGAAGAAAAGAAGGAAGATGGAGAGAGAATCATTGATGTGTAATAGACACACCGATAAATTGCCTCTCACATCTCCCCAACTGGGGCCCTGGCCTGCAACCCAGGCATGTGCCCTGACTGGAAACCAAACCAGCAACCCTACGTTATGGCTATACATTTTGTTTATCAACATCAGTTGATGGGCACTTAGGTTGTTTCTACCTTTAGGCCATTGTGAACAAGGCAGCAATGAACATTGACATAAGACTCTGTTCAGTATGCTACCTTTTATGTAACTGACAGAGCAGCCTTGTTGTGAGAGACCGCCCAGAGACCAATGTGGGAACAGGCAACAGGTTTATTGAGGGTTAAGGGGGAAGAAGACCAGTATGGGAGCCAGTAACGGGTTCATTGAGGGTTGAGGGGAAAGGGCTGCTCGGGGGACCAGCTTGAGGGTCCATGCATCAGGGAAATGGAGACACCCGGCCCTCACGGACCTGTGGGATTCCTGCTGATGACTTCAGTCTGAATTTTGAAGCTTGTAAACCACAGCAGGTGGGCATTGTCTCTTGGTCACTACCAAAATAGATCAGCAACTGTTTATCTCCAGTGAATTTCCCTGCATCCTGTGGTTCCCACCAGGTTCGTTAGCACATTCCACCCTGGCTGCCTCTATACTCTGACAGTAACAACCTTCAGTTGGATACAAATATATATATTTGCATTTGTATCTGTATACAAAAACACTGTAATACACATGAATCTGTAGGAGAGGGGAAAAAAATCACTTTGCCTTTACCCTTCTAAGTTCATGGAGAAATCCTCTTATAATAAAAATACAGAGTGACAGGAGAAACACAAACATCTATACCTCCTGTATACAGGCCAGATACCCAGGAAAAGAAGCCCCAATGGCCCAAGCCACCACCTTAAATGCCATCTTTAGCTAATGACGAATGTATTGGGCAGTGAGAAGTTCAGATTAGGGATGCGACCAAGAAAAGCACTGTAAACAAGGATAAGGTTGTTATGCAGATTTAAGTTGTTGCCTGCTCCATTGAGTTTCTTATGATTGAGTTATCCTTCCCTTCCTGCTATTCCCTTCCTGCTACAGAGAGAGAGTGAAACACACAAATGGAGATTTCCTTTGTAAAAAAGGGTAAAACCTACTCTTGTGTTCAGAGATTCTCCTGTGTCTACAGCTACTCAAAAAATAATCAGCTCAAAATAATCCTTATGACATGGGATGTACTTTCAGTTGACATATTCTTCTACCCTTCCTTCCCACCTAGGAAATTTCCCCAAGAAATTTCACAATCCAAAAGCTGAGTTAATAGGTTGCTCCAAATTTCATGAACCAGTCTCTTAGTTTTGAGAATAAATCAGTTGTGTCTCATTTCAGGAGGTGGTGATGCAGGTGGTCTTCTGAAGTTAGACCTGTATGGGCAAGTTATCTGGTATTTAATAAGAGGTATTTCTATGCATGGGCAAAAAAGGGGCCACATGCTTAACTGACAAGCTCGGGAAAGACCTGCATGATGAGTCTTACAAACTCAGAGACTTAAAGTAACCAGGTAGGATGGTATGGATATAAAAATTCCTAACTAAAAGCAAGTCATGGTGGGTAGTCAAGTCCTAGGTCTGTAGCTTACTTGACAAGGGTCAACCTTTACCTTAAGTGAGCCTGTCTATTGCCTTTTTTAATACATTTTTTTTGCTTCTAAGATAACATACCTTTGAAATGTCCAAGTAATGTTTTTCCCCCAAACCTTCAGGACACACCCAGTGAAACCAGAACACAAAACCACTAACTATTCCCTTGTTCCCCAAATACCATTTGTCTGTGCTATAAATGTTAATTATTAATTATCCTGTACTCACCAATGTAAGAGAAATATGTTTCTCTATTTTACCTTTTTATGCAATCTTAGAAATTTTCCCCTTTCTTTTCTCTTCCACTTAATCACCAGCAATAGGTTTCATATAACCCTTCTTATGTCTTTTTATTTGAATGTATAAAATAAGTTGCAAAACTGCATTCCCTGGAGCATGTTCTCAGTCTGTTGAGGTTTTAGTTTCCAGCAATTGTCATCAGTTTTGGTCAAATAAACTCATAAAAATTCTCCGCAGGTTTGGACACTTTTTTACACTGACATATGAAACAAAAGAAAAGCAAAGGTTAATGGTTAAAAGAACTATGAATTCAGTTTTTGAGTTTATAGGGCAGTCAGTTGAGAAAATTTCTAGATGTTGGACTTAAAGTATCTTTAGACTGAGTGAGAGCAGGCAGTGGCTGTTAGATTTCATGGGTCAGTGGAGGTAGAGAAGGCCAGCAGCCAAATGCTGAATAAGATGGTTTATTGAGTGTATGCCACAGAGGGCTGGGGTCAGGGCAGATACCGCCAGCTAGAGTCAGGACAGAGTGAGTACTTAGGGAGTTCTGAGACTTGGAATAGCAAGCAGTACAGGATAGGCTAAGTCACCCCCTTGTACAGCCAGCAGGTTGGTAGTTGGACAGTTGCCATCTCCTGATAGTTGCCTGAGTCTAGGGCAGCCAGGGGCAGGGGGAGTTGAAGGGACTTTCTGCAAATAGCTCAGATTAGGGAGTAGGAGTTGATTCTGTTAAATTCCTGTCTGCAGATAAGGATACCTTTGAAGGTCACTGGAGCCAGAGACAGCAGTTTTATTTGGGGTTAGGCAATCCCTGACACCAGCAATTACTGCAGGGCTTGCTAAAACCAGGCCTGGATTCCCAGAACCCAAATCTTATGCCTAAGAGTGGCCACCTGACAGATTTCCCTGATTTGCAGTTTGCAGGGAATATCATGAGGTATTCTCCTGAACTTTCTGAATAGCTCTGTGGTGCACTCTTTGAAATTTATGTCATCCCTGGCTGTGTGGCTCAGTGGGTTGAGAGCTGGCCTGTGAACCAAAGGGTTGGTGGTTTGATTCCCAGTCAGGGCACATGCCTGGGTTGCAGGCCAGGTCCCCAGTAGGGGGCCTGTGAGAAGTAACCACACAGTTATGTTTCTCTCCCTCTCTTTCTCTCTCTAAAAATAAGCAAAATATTTTTTTTAATAAAAATAAATTTATATCAAGTTGTCTAGCATTAGCTTTCAGGACTTAGGGGAAAGGGAAGTTTTTGTTCCTAGTGATTCCAAGTTGAAAAGGTTGGGAACAGGGATTATTAAAATGTTATTTGAAGATTTATAGCTAGATATTTGAGTGAACTAGAAAAGTTCAGGGTCTGGTCTAGTTTTCAGGTAGGTAACAAAACTTCAAAAACAATTAATAGGACTAGAAGCTAATATCCACAAGGTGTGTTATAGTTATTTTGTACTGAAACATATTTTTTCTCTTTGTAATCATTCCCATTTGGCCTGGTTATTCATATAATTGCAGCAATGATAGCAACTGGCCATGTAGACTCTTTCAAAGTTTGCTTTGCTGGAACTTTTTATAAGGAATCTCAAATTGAACTCTTAAAAGCCTTTTAAGGTTAGAGAGCCAAGCTGAAGACTTGCCAGCAATATCTATAAATTTCCTCTCTTTTCAATGCACCAAGAATATTCTGCAAGTCCTAGGCTTACCAGGGAGTAACCTTCCTTTCTTACTTGGTAAGGCTACTGGGAACCCTGTAATCAGGGTTCCAGGTTGTTTTTCCAAAGTGCTTTATTGGCTTCATAAAGTCAACCTTAGGTCCTTAAAGGTGTCTGGTCACATCTGACTTTATGTGCATCATTCTCAAATCAGTCAAAGCCTGGGTAATATAACCAATGTTTCCAATTGTGTTCTGTTACATGGACAGCACATTCTTTTTTTTTTTAAAGATTTTATTATTTTTCAGAGAGAGGGGAAGAGAGAGAGGCAGAGAGAGATAGCAATGTATGGTTGCCTTTCACCTGCCTCCAGTTACAGACCTGGCTGGAGACCTGGCTTGCAACCTGATTATGTTGCCCTGGCTGGGAATCGAACCGGCGACCTTTGGGTTCGCAGGCCGGCGCCTTATCCACTGTGCTACCAGCCAGGGCCTGACAGCACATTCTTATTGAATTTATGGAAAGAAGTATGTTGCCATGAAAATAAGAATACTCAATAAGAATTTCATAATTTTGGAGTGATATGGTAGGAAGAAAAAGGTAAATGTTTCAATTCTGTTTATAAAGACAGACTTACCAAATTGCTACAACCTACAGATAGCTTAAGAGAGGTTTCCTACATCTGAAAACACAAAACATTAAATCAGCAATGTTTCAAACAGAAAGTCATAAAAATTATGAGTATCCTCATCAGTTCATTCAGTCCTATGTAATTGATTCTTTTCTTTTTTAAAGATTTTATTTAATTATTTTTAGAAAGAGGGGAAGGGAGAGAGACAGAGAGGGAGAGAGACATCAATGTATGGTTGTCTTTCACCTGACTCCAGCCACAGACCTGACTGGAGACCTGTTTTGCAACCTTGTTATGTTCCCCAGCTGGGGAATCGAACCTGCTTCCTTTGGGTTCGCAGGCCAGCGCCTTATCCACTGTGCTACCAGCCAGGGCATAATTGATTCTTGTTGATCTTGACATTCTGTTGCAATTTTATGAATCCAGAAGTTTCTCCATTAGTTTTATAAATTCTTACCCAGTTCAATAGCATAATCTGAAAGTCATGAAAAACCTGTACTTCTCAAAGTGCTTTCCAAAGAACTTCCCCCCTCTTTTTCTCCCCCCTTCCTTGAAATAATATAAATTTAATATCTTATTGTTTTGGAGGTCAGGAGTCCTAAAATCCAGATGATGGCAGGGCTGAGTTCCTCTGGAGACTGTAGGAAACAACACAATTCCTTGTGTTTTATGGCTTCTTTCTGAAGGCCACTTTCATTCATTCAGTGGTTCATGGCCCCTATTCCTATCTTCAAGGATAGCAATGCAGCATCTTCCAGTGTCTGGATTTTCCTTCTGTCCTTCTATCTTCTTCCTCTCCAAGCAATCTTTTTAAAGATAAAGCATTTTCCCAAAAGTATTAGAATAAAACAATAATTTTCTGTAAATGACAATAGCTTAAAATGATAAGACAAAGAATTTATTATAATACACTTGACAAAGATATTTGATTGTTTTGTTGACATAAAACATTTTAAGAAAATAACTAGAATCACAACTGATAACATTATTCAAAGACATATTGATTAGATTTTTAGGACCTGCATAAAATTTCTAAAATTCTTACATTAATAACATATATTCATATAAATGTAAATTAAGACAGTTTTGTATTATATCTTATTTGGCAATGCTCTTCATGTAATTTAACATATAAAATATGCCTAATTAGTATAATATCACTCTTTCTATAAGGAGAGAGAACAAACTGTTTTGGCATGTTCCAGTAGCCCTCTTTGGAAAAACTCTCGAAGTTAGTTCAAGGTCAAAAATACTTCATTTATTTTTTTAAAGGTTTCAAGATCAATAGTCACATTCTTTCCAAATACAAAAAAAAGCAGTTATAATTCAACTCAACACAGAAGCTTGTGTGCCAAGTTACGTATGGGAAAATGAGATATCTTATTAAAATTTATAAGATACATAATGAGATTGACTTTGGGGGGAAAGGGTGGGTGGGGAGGGGGACAGAGGGGAGAAAAAAAGGGATGGATGTAATACAACAACAATAAAATTAAAAGAAAAAAAAATTAAAAAAAAAAAAAAGATACATAATGATTTTGTAGTTTTGTTTTGAGGGTGTGGCTCTTCATTGGTTGCCTGAACTCAGCAAATAAATGATTATCCTGATGAAATATCAATAGTCTACTCACAGTAAAAACAAAGAAATTCTAAAATGTGAAACAAAGCATAATTATCAGAAGAATACCTGTCACTTCTTCCTCCCTCCACACTTTGCTTTTTACATTTTAAAAGCTATTTTATTATTATTTTTCAATCTTGAAAAATAGACAGTAAAACAGCTCCTAGAAGAATTTACAACCAATTGCATAAGGGCCTGGGAAGCTGAGAGGCTGGATGGAGCAGGGCTGGGCAATGGACAGGAAGGGGCCCTCCCCTCTGTCACTGTAGCCTCACTATGTGGCCAAGGAAGAGGATGGGTGAAAAATCTTTCATTTAGAGTTTCATTTGGGGAAGTTTATCAAAAATATCAAAAGGTTTGGACACTTACCTAAATAGAATCACAGATCATTATGAAATAAAACTTAATTATCTGTTTAACCAAAGTGACAATAATAAATTTCAAAGGGAAACACAGAAGGTTACATAGCTGTGAGCAAACCTTAGCTCTTTTAATATTCAGAAGACTTAATTTTCTTAAGTAATCAAAGACCTGATGGTAAACAAAATATGAAGCAAGGAAATTATTTTGGTAAAACAAAGTCTTTGCTTTCTAGGCAGATTACTTAAAAGGCAACAAACAAACAGTAAATCTTGTAAAAATCTCCTATTATTAAGAATAAACCAATAGTCCAAGAACACTGCGTCCTTCTGCAGGTGAAAGAAAAATGTTAATTTTATGTAACTATAGTATTAATATTAAAGCTTATTTTTAAAACCTTAATAAATTTATTCAGTTTTAGCCATCTTGACTACACAAAGATCTATCTCTCTTTCTCTTTCTCTCACCCTTTTACTTCCCAAACTTACAATTCCATTTAGTTTGTCCTTTATCCTCCTCTTTCCCATTCTGAAACAGCCAGTTTTTCTACTTTAGGACAAAATTACTTTCTTTTCCCTTAAAAAATGCATCTCCATTCCTCGTAACTTTTTTTAACCAAAAACATCATTTTTGCATATATTTATATTTTCATTATGTCAATATAAAAAAAGTCCAAACCTGTAAGAATTATTACCAGTCTATTTGTGTCAAACTGATGACAATTGTCAAGAAGTAAAACCTGACAGAGGGGAGCAAAAAGGGGATGGATGTAATACAACAACAATAAAATTTAAAAAAAAAAAAAAAGAAGTAAAACCTCAGCAGATTGAGAAAATGCTCCAGAGAATGGCAGTTTTGCACTTTGGTTATACATTACAATCAAAGGAGGAAGCATAAGATGTTACAGGAAATCCATTGGTGATAGACTAGGGAGGCAGGGGAAAACAAAGAGGGGAAATCTCTGGAGCTGAAGAGAAGTAAAACAAACAAACACTTCTTTTACATTTGTGGGTATAGTTTAATTAGCAGTTAACAATGAACACAATTACAATAATAATGATGGGTTTTGTGTCTCTGCTCTGGTGCGGTAAGGGGGTCTGGAAAAAAGGAAATTACTCTGACATTCCAAAGGTATGCTATCATAGATGCAAAAAGACAATAGACAGGCTCAGTTAAGAAGATTCCAGCCTAGGAGTGACTATCCACAATCATAGTCCTTTTAGTTAGAAATTTTTAATTTCAAGCCTTCCCAAGTGCTTATTTTAGGTCTCTGAGTTTGTAAAGCCTACCATGCAGTCCTTCCCTGAACTTGTCAGGTTTGGTATGTAGGTGGCCCCTTATTTGTCCACAATTATTTATAGTAGCTTTAATTACATATATTAAAATTCTTAATCCTTAGAAACTTAATTTCTAGTGAAAACTAAGAATTAAGCATTTATGAATTGTTGTTATACAAGCATTATATATTTTGGAAAGTTTACGAATACATAATATCTAGAAGCATATTCTTTCTCATAGTAAATTTTCAATGTATCACAATGAGGGAACTCAAGAGTTGGAAAATTTTAGTTTTAGGTAATAGCTAATAAGCTTAGTAATCAATGTATGTAAAAAAGCTGTTGTTTCAGGAACTAAAGGTATGATCCACCCTGACTCCTGCAGACCACAAGCAGTCCCACCTTTGTGCCCCAGAAGGACTGCAAGCAATGAAGATGGTATCTGAGCCCTGGCTGAAGTCACTCAGTGGATTGAACCCTGGCCTGTAAACTAAAGACTTACGGGTTTAATTCCCAGTCAGGGCATGTGCCTGAGTCGCAGGACAGGTCTCCAGTTGGGGGTGCACGAGAGGCAACCACACATTGATGTTTCTCTCCCTCTTTTCCTCCATCCCTTCGCCTCTAAAAATAAATAAATAAAATCTTTTTTTTTTTTTTTTTTAACATAAAAAAGATGGTATCTGAGCCGTTGTACACCAGGGTGAAACATTCACTACCCAGGGCACAGATGAAAGAATGCTGCACTTTTATCTGGTTAACTTTTTCCCTGAATTTCAAACCCCTTACCGACCTACACCTTTTCTCATAAAAAGGGTCAGTTCAAACTGGAATGCAAGACAGTCTGCTGGGGTACAAACCTGCAGTCTTCTCAGATCGCTGGCCATCTGAATAAAGCACCCATCAAGATTCAATCACTGTCTCTGTTTATTGGTTCCAATAGTGACAGCACAAACACCAGCTCTTCCTGTTTAATATTCTTTTTTTTTTAAGATTTTATTTATTATTTTTAAAGAGGGGGGAAGGGAGAGAGGGAGAGAGACATCAATGTATGGTTGCCTTTCACCTGCCTCCAGCTACGGACCTGGCTGGAGACCTGGCTTGCAACCTGGTCATGTTGCCCTGGCTGGGAATCCAACCAGCGACCTTCGGGTTCGCAGGCCGGCACCTTAACCACTGTGCTACCAGCCAGGGCTCTGTTTCATATTCTGACAATTCTGTTGGGACAAACTTTGGGACTCTCTTGTAAGTCTGGATATTTTGCAGGGAGTCTCACTGGCTGCCTAGACTGAGGGGCCTTGAGGTATGGATTTGGAGAGTCCCTAGCAGCTTCCAAGTAATTTCGCTTGGTGACTCTCCTCCCACTCTTGGCACCTCCTGTTGTCATTTTTGATTGATTTTTTTCTTTTTTACGAACTAAAAAGGAAATTTATTTACTGAGAGCAAGAGGATGCAAGCAATATAAAAATCAAAAGCTTATCTGGTTTTAATTGGCTTTTCTTTCTCTTGTCAAATGGGGGTGGGACTTTATTTGAAATCAGTATACAGGGAGAAGCCATGGGGCCGATTCCTTAAGTGAACCATTGGGAGAATTCCATCAGGGCGGGAGTAGCTGCTCACCTGCCTACTTCTTTCCCTTCTGCTTCATGTGTACTACAAAGTAGTCATTGCACGCGATGGTGAGCCCAGCAACTAGTGAAAAGAAGCTCTGGAAGCCCACTCTGCCATCTCGGCACTGGTCCAGGCCCTTCATTATTTTGTCTACTGCCAGAGGGTCTCTTTGATTTTCCAGAAATCCAGGGAACTCCTTTCCCCTGAGTACTCTCAGGTCCTCCTTTGTTAAGTAGCCTTTATCCCCAGCAAATTTCTGAAATGTGAGCATCATGGTTTCCATAGCATGTTCCGTTTGAGATGGCACTTTGGTGAGGTCTTGGCTGGAGGCGCAGCAGAATCGCTAGGTGGGCTGGGGCGTGCTGCCAGTGAGTCTGGTTGATTTTTGATTGAATCACTGAGCTTTCTGGTTCAGGTTACAATCCCAGGTCACAACTTAAATCATCAGGAAGTAAGGTGCCTTCTGGTCTGTGTAATATTACAAAGCTCTGTCTGGTAAAATGGAAGGGGAAAGCCTCCATTCTGGGAAACAGCCCTTTAGGGCAAGTTTTGGCTGATTGGTTGACCTATACTTATAAACCTATGACTTAAAAACATGGTTTTTAGTGTAATACTTCTTGGTTTATGTATTATATAATCTGGACTCAGGAAAGCTCTGGTCACTGTATGGTTTAAATTATTAAAGTTGTTACTGCAATTAAAGTTGTTTTATCAAAATAATGGGAATGGGACAAAATGCTTTACCAAAAGCTTTTATAAGTTTACATAATAAAAATACATAATTAAAATGAAATAAATTAGCCCTGGCTGGTGTGGCTCAGTGGAAGATCTAAATGTTAGGGCTACTGTGAGTATGGTCAGGGTTCCCACAGCCCCTCCAGCCCTGGGGAGACCTTCCTCCTTACTCAGCTGAGGGAACTGGGAAAGTGAGCCTGAGCTGATCTCACTATTTCAAACCTGTCAGGGAACCAAATTCAGTAAAGGACAAGCCCCTGCTGGGGCAGGGCAATACCCTTTATGAAGACTTCCAGTAGAAGTAGAACCAGAGGGCCAATAGGCTAAATTTTATTTGAGACATTTTCTTCATTGAAAACACACTAAAGGACCAGAATATAGCCCTTTAAAATGGACAGAGGTGCAGTCAGGCTTTTGAGTCCCTAAAGGTATCCCTGGCTTCTACACCAACCTTGGGGCTTCCAAACCTACTAAAAGCCCTTTTAATTACATGTTCATGAAAGGCAGGGCATTGCCCTCTGAGTCCTCAACCAAATACTTATTGACATTCTGCAACCCATTGCATACTTGTCAGAGAAAATAAATCACACTGTCCAGGGGTAGCCAGCCTGCTTAAAAGCTGTGACAGACACCTGCAAGCTCTTACAGAAAACTGAATTTTTCTTTGGGACAACCTATCGCCATTTATGCACCCCCACCAGCATTGTTCCTGCTGAAGCAAAAGGGAAATTTGTGGTTCACTGCTGGAAGAGTGGGCGGGTTCCAAGCCATTCTCCTTAACAACCCCAACACCTCCCTAAAAACTGTAAGTTAAATCCTGCTTCTCTTCCCAGAGCCTGACTTGGCTGAGCTAATACATGACTGTGCTGAGATAAGTGATGAAGTTTATTCTAGCAGAATTGATTTACAGGACCATCCTCTAGAAGAGGCAGGCAGACCTAGATGCAGATGGAAGTAGTTATTTGGATGAAGGGAACAGAAAGGCTGGGTATGCAGTTGTGACTCTTGAAGGAGTAGAGGCCAAGGCCTTGTTGCTGGGAACCTCTGCTCAGAAAGCTGAACTGATTGCATGGAGGAGGGCACTGGAATTGCTGCATAGGGAAAAGGAAAGGCAATATGTATACTGATTCAAGATAAGCTTTCCTAATTTTGTAATCACATGGCTCCATCTAAAAGAAAAAAGAACTGTAAATATCCAATCAAAAAAAAATTAAGCATGTTACTGAACAGCAGTTGGGATCCCCCAGCACACCACCTCCCTCTAGGCAAAATTCCAGAGACAGAGATTTGGTGATAAAGGAAAGGAGTCTTTATTCAGAAGCTTCACGATTTTGAAATAACAGCCTTTCACATACATAGTCACTTAAGCCTATTTATTAAGGCTAAATTCTTAACACCTGAGTTCTCCTAGCAGCCCCCCCCATTTAAAAAAAAAAAAAGGTGATTCTTAAAAAGATTTTATTTATGTTTATTTTTTAAAATACATTTTATTTTATTTTTAAAATTTTATTTATTATTTTTCAAAGAGAGGGAAAGGAAAAGAGGCAGAGAGGGAGAGAGATATCAATGTATGGTTGCCTTTCACCTGCCTCCAGCTATGGACCTGGCTGAAGACCTGGCTTGCAACCTGGTTATGTGCCCTGACTGGGAATCGAACCAGTGACCTCTGGGTTCGCAGGCCCCAGTGCCTTATCCATTGTGCCACCAGCCAGGGAAAATACATTTTATTGATTATGCTGTTAAACTTGTTCCAATCTCTTTTCCCTTTGTTCCCCTCTGCCCAGTAACCCCCTTCCCTCCAACAATCCCACCCTCCTTACTTCATGTTCATGGGTCATGCATATTAATTCTTTGGCTTCTCCCTTTCCTGTATTATTCTTAACTTCCCCCTGTCTATTTTGTACCTACCAATTATGTTTCCTAATCCCTGCACCATTTCCCCATTTCTCCCCCTTTCTCCTCCCAGCTGATAACCTCCAAATGATTCCTCTACTGAGAATTCTGTTCCTATTCTGGTTGTTTGCTTAGTTTGTTTTTGCTTTTACTGTTTTAGATTTTGTTGTTGATAGTTGTGAGTTTGTTGTTATTTTAATGTTCGTAGTTTTTATCCTCTGTTTTTTTCATTTATTTTATTGTTGTATTACATCCATCCCCTTTTTACTCCCCTCCATCCCCTTCTCCACCCACCCACTTCCCCACAAAGTCAATCCCACTTGTTGTCCATGTCCATGGTTCTTTCATACTAGGTTCTTGACTAAACTGCTCCCCTTCTTTGCCTCTTCATTCCCCCTCCCCCCGGGCTCCCTTCCCCCTGCCCACTGAAGGTCTATTCACTGTATTCATATCTCTGGTTCTGTTTTGCTTGTTGTTTGTTTTGTTCTTTATTGTCCTGTAATGGGTGAGATCATATGATATTTGTCTTTCACTGACTGGCTTATTTCACCAAGCATAATACTTTCCAGTTCCATCCATGTTGTTGCAAAGGGTAGGAGTTTTTTCTTTCTTTCTGCTGTGTAGTATTCCATTGTGTAAATGTACCAAAGTTTTTTGATCCAATCATCCACTGATGGTCACTTACGCTGTTTCTAGCACTTGGCTATTGTAAATAGCGCTGCTATGGACATAGGGGTACATAGGTTCTTCTGAATTGATGTTTCAGGATTCTTCAGGTATAGTCCTAGTAGTGGGGTTGCTGGATCAAAAGGCAGTTCCATTTTTAGTTTTTTGAGGAAACTCCATACTGTTTTCCATAGTGGCTGCACCAGCCTGCATTCCCACCAACAGTGCACCAGGGATCCCTTTGCCCCACATCCTCGCCAACACTTGTTGTTTGTTGATTTGCTGATGATTGCCATTCTGACAGGTGTGAGGTGGTATCTTATTGTGGTTTTAATTTGAATCTCTCTGATGGCTAGTGATGTTGAGCATTCTTTCATATGCCTCTGGGCCCTTTGTATGTCTTCCTCAGTGAGTTGTCTGTTCAGGTCTTTTGCCCATTTCTTAATTGGGCTGTCTGTCTCCCTGGTGTTGAGTTGCATTAGTTCTTTATATATTTTGGAGATCAGACCCTTGTCTGAGGTATCATTGGCAAATATGTTTTCCCATACAGTTAGTTCCCTTTGAACTTTGCTGGTGTTTTCTTTAGCTGAACAGAAACTTTTCAATCTGATATAGTCCCATTTGTTGATTTGTTCTTTTATTTCCTTTGCCCTTGGTGAAGTATCAGTAAACATATTTCTGCGTAGGATATCTAAAATTTTACTACCTATATTTTTCTCCAGGACCTTTATGGTGACACTGCTTATGTTTAAGTCCTTTATTCATCTTGAGTTTATTCTGGTATATGATGTAAGTTGGTGGACATCAAACTATACTACAAGGCTACTGTCATCAAAACTGTCTGGTACTGGCATAAGAATAGACATATAGATAAATGGAACAGAATAGAGCCCAGAAATAACCCCAGGAATCTATGGTCAATTAATATTTGACAAAGGGGGAAGGAACATAAAATGGAGTAAAAACAGTCTCTTCAACAAGTGGTGCTGGCAGAACTGGACAGCAACATGCAAAAAGATAAAACTATCCTCTGTTTCTTAAATAAGTCCCTTTAACATTTCATATGGTAAGGGCTTGATGCTGATGAACTTCTTAAGCTTTACCTTGTCTGGAAAGCACTTTATCATCCCTTCCATTCTAAATCATAGCTTTGCTGGATAGAGTAATCTTTGTTATGGGTCCTGCTTTTCATCACTTTGAATACTTCTTGCTAGTCCCTTCTTGCCTGCAAAGTTTCTTTTTCTTTTAGAGAAATCAACTGATAGTTTCATAGAAACTCTTTTGTAAGCAATGCTCTTCTTTCCTCTTCCTGCTTTTAAGATTCTCTCTTTAAGTTTTGGCATTTTAATTATGATGTATCTTGGAGTGGTCCTCTTTGGGTCCAGCTTGTGCTTTCTGGACTTGTATGTCTATTTCTTTTGCAAAGTTTGGGAAGTTTTCCTTCATTATTTTTACACACAAGTTTTCAATTTCTTGCTTTTCCTCTTCTCTTTCTGGTTCCCTTATGATTCCAATGTTGGTACATTTAAAGTCATCCCAGAGGTTCCTAAGCCTGTTCATTTTTTTATTTTCAATTCTTATCTCCTTATTCTGTACTGGTTGACTGTTTATTTCTTCCTTATGTTCCAAATATTTGATTTGAAGTCCAGTTTCCTTCTCTTTACCAGTGGTTTCATGTGGATTTACCTTCGTTTCACTGAACATAGCCTTCACATCTGTCCTTATGCATCAGCCATACTCAAGTATATGTCAAATTTGTGAGCATCTTTATCACCAGTGTTTTGAACTCTGCATCTATTAGGTTGGCTATCTCTTCACCACTTAGTTCTCCCACTGCAATCTTGATCTATTCCCTCTTTTGGGCCATAGTTCTTTGTTTCCTCAACCTGACAGGCTCCTGTGTTTGCCTTTGTGTCTTAGGTAGAGCTATTGTACCTGTTACTCCCTCCTAGTGATCTGATCAGATCTCTGTATCAAGCATGCAGCAAAAAATTTTAATTATTAGAAGCCATTCAGGTACCTTTACATGTGGCAGTTATGCACTGCCTGGGGCATCAGAAAGAGGACACTGAAGTGGCTTAAGGAAACAATCTGGCTGAGCAGAGAAAATGGCTGCTAAAGGAACATTTATAATGCCTTTGGTACATTATAAATGTACCAAGTCTGTTCTAGACTTATCACAATTTGACCCTGAATATTCTACTGCAGTCTTAGAGAAAGCTGAGAGCTGGGGTTTTAATGAATAAGGTGCTGATAGTAGATGGATAAAGAATAAGAAAGGAGCGATACTGCTTCCTGAAAATTTAGTAGAGCCAGTCATGAAGCATTTGCATGAGGCCATTCACTATGGAAGGAACTCATTAACCATGTATGTTAAACTGTGGCTCACAGGTTCTAGAATTTCTAAAACCATATGAAAAGTAATTGCTAAATGTGTCACATGCCAGAAGAACAGCCCCAAGACAGATCTCCATCAAAAGGAAAGAAGGAAACAATATCAAGAACAGTGGCCATTTAAAGACTGGCAAATAGATTTTACCCAGATGCCAAGGGTCCAAGGGTGAAAATATCTGTTAGTCTTTGTTGATACCTTTTAAGGGCGGATAGAAGCCTACTCTACTAGAATGGAGAAATCCTCAAGGTAGTGAAATCCTTACTGAAGGAAATAATTCCTAATTTTGGCCTACCTGGCAGCATCTAAAACAATAATGGATCTGCTTTTGTTTTAGAAATTATACAAAAGGTTAGTAAGTTTTTAGAAATCAAGTGATGATTCCACACAGCATGATGACCTCAGGCTTCAGGGAAGGTAAAGAAAGTAAATCATACTTTACAGAAAAATATATAGTCCTGGCTGGTGTGGCTCAGTGGATTGGTGCCAGCCTATGAACCCAAAGGTGGCTGGTTCGATTCCCAGCCAGGGCACGTAACCAGGTTGCAAGCCAGGTCTCCAGCCAGGTCTGTAGCTGGAGGCAGGTGAAAGGCAACCATACATTAATGCTTCTCTCCCTCTCTGCCTCCCTCCCTACCCCTTTTTCTAAAAATTATGAATAAAATCTTAGAAGTAATAATAATAAAAACAGCTAAAGCTTAAGCAAAGTTTACATAAAACACTGTAATTGTTTCACTTTTCAAATCAAATGAAAAAATCATGGTAATGAGAAAGAGGCAATGTGATAAAATCAAAAGACCATTAAATTTTGCAGCAAGCTTAGATTTAAAATAAAGCTCTATTAATTGAAAAAAAAAGAAAAATATAGCCAAGCTGTGTAAAAAAACAAAACAAAAACAAAAAACCTCTTCACCTCCTCTCCATCCTCTCCATTGAAATCAAGCTTTATCTATTGCCCTGCTTGGGATAAGGGTGGCTCCTCAAAGTGGGATTCAATTAAGTCCTTATGAAATTGTGTACTGGCGACCATTGCAGGCTACGATTGTGTGTGTATACACACACACACAAACACAACATATAAGTCAGACCTTAGCTGTAATTAATAACCCTGCTTGTATTAGAGACCTCTCTCACACAGGTTCACTACATTCCTTTGGTCTGGAGATAGGTGCTACTCAAGACTTGGAAAACAGAACTTTTAGAAAGCCAATTAAAAAAAGGCAGACTAAGTTGGGACATGCTCCTCACCACCCCAACTGTGGTGAAATTGGCAAAAATTAAACCTTCAATTCATCACACCAAAATAAAGAAAGCACCAAAGGAACAGTGGACCACCAAAGCACAAGAAGACCTGAAAGTCATCTTTTTATTGCTTTTTGTTTAACCCCATATTATAAAGCACTTGTTTCTTTCAAGCAAAAAAAAAAAAAAAAACAACAACAAAAAACAAAAAACAATCTGTGTATATTTAGCACAAAAAAAATGTTCTAAATATCTCTGACTTTTGTCTTGCAGGAGGCACTTACATTAAACAAACTTTCACTTCATTTCTTATAGGAGTTTGTATGCCCCTGGAAGGCCTTCAAATCTATACTTTGTTTAATCATATCAGTGAAAAAATAAGCTACTCCAATATTTATAATTGGGGACCTGTGGTAACTCTAAAGAACAGGAAACATTTTCCTTAAAGGCTATTAATGTAGCAACCTTTAAGGAAAGTGTGCAATTGTATGTATTAAAAACTGTTTTGCACTTTCAGCAAATGTGAAAATAAATTGCACCACCACCACTAATGTATCTTATGCCTTTGCTCACATTACATTGCCTGCAGGATGATTTCTAAAATGTCAAAGGACTGTTTATTTCTACGTTCCAGCCAACAGTTCCAGGGGACACTGCTCTCCAAAAAAAGAACTGATGGTGTTTATACCTTGGAAGCCCCACCCCACTCAGGCTGGAAGGGAACTCTCCCTTGCATCTGACTGTAATACTAATTTGCACTTTTTAGCCCCACTAAATATGTATCTTTGACTATCTTTGTAATGCCAGCTATTGTAACTTATTTAAATATAAAAATAAGTAAATTAGCCTGCACTATTGGTACAGAGAGATTTGATTAAGGTCACTGGGGAGAAGTAGGAAATAAAAAGAGTCCTGGCTCTTTGGCTCATGAGCTTTTCCGGCTCCTGAGCTGGCTCTCTCTCAGGCTCTGTCTCTATCTCTGTCTTGGGCTTGAGCTTGTGCTCGGGCTCTCCAGCTTGCTCTATTCCTCAAGGATGCCCGGATGATTGTGCTGCAGCTACCTGCATTTCCCAATGGACAGTATCTTATATGGGAAGGAACTCCAGGGACAGCCTGGAATCGGACTGGTCTGGCAGAGGGTGGCAGGTTGTAGAGGGACCAGGCTCTAAGGCAGAAGCCTGACATCCTCCCAAAATTATTTTACTTTTGTACCTTAAAGTTGTTTTAGTTTATAAACTAATCCTATAGAAGTAAGAATTAAAACGAATAGTGGAAATGGTAGAACTCAGGTATTAAGAGCTTAGCTTTAATTAATAAGCTTAAGTAATTAAAATTGTCACTTGACAGACTTAAGTGACTGCTTTTGAATCAAGACTCCTTTCCTTTATCACCAAAACTTTGCCTCTGGAATTTTGCCTAGAGGGTTGTGGCAGACAGCAGGACCCCAATTGGTACTTGGTAATAGTGATGCTCAGGAGCTAGAACAGCTCCTGAGCCAAAGAGCCAACCTTCTTTTTATTTCTATTGGCTCTGGAGGCATCAGTTCCTCAGCCAATCCTGTGCTAGACTGCTTCCCACTTCCTGGGCAAACTCCTCCTATGACCCCTCCTACTTCTTGCCTGTGATCTTAATCAGATTTCTCTGTATCACAAAGTTCTGATCAGCATCAAATAATCTTAGGAACAAAGCCTTGGGTATCTTGAGCATCAGGACAGCTAGGAATTAGCACAGACACCTAGGAATTAACAAAAGGAAAGGGAGCTGGAATGGCTGGGCCTGATTGAGTTTGGATGTGATAGCTTTAGACACCCCAAAGGAGAGCTGAATCCTATCCAATGGGCTTAACATCCCTTTGGAGGAAGTATGGGCATTCCTAAGGAAAAAACAATAAAGGGGAAATTCCTCTGCTAGGTGCATGCACAGGGAGAAGTAAGTATATGGGTAGTAGAAACCAGATGACCAGGTTAAATTTTAAGGCATGCACAATAGGAGCCAAAACAGCAACATAAAGGGGTGGACTCTAGCCTGGAAAACCTGGGAAATGTGGGAAAAGACAAGATTTTATATGGGGAGGACACAGCACAAGCCTGTAAAGAATTAGGAAAGAGATTAGTTAGTTTGGAAGAAAGCCTGTTCTCCCTCAAGCCCAAGGTAATATAAGCAAAGCTTAACAAAAGGCCCATCTCTGTAGCACATGATTGTTAGTTTGCCCCTCCTTTCGTTCACTCTTTCCATAGTAGTTGTGCAGGCCTGGCAGCCTCACAGGCCCAAGCACAGCACAGGTCTCAGTTCAAGTACAGCCTTACCGGTGGATGTGCAGATGGGGAAATGCGACACAGAGAAATTCTACAACTCTGGACCCTGGTCCTTCTCTGTGGCCTCAAGTTGGACTTGTTCCACAGAGGGATGGAGCTGAGTCATCTGTCCCTGGACGAGATGCCAAACACCTAGGAGTAGTACTTAGTTTTTGCTCCAATAAATCTTACCACTACACTTCATCCTCCTATGTGTGGTTCCCCAAAATGCTTTTCTAGTGACTGCATGAAAGAACCCTATTTCCACCAGGTCAAACTATAGATAACATCTAGGCTTTAGTTGTATTTCAGCTCCAGGCCCAGAGAATCGGTGAAAGCAGAGGAAGCAATGCCATAGCTGACATCAGGACCAGAGCACTGATCAACTACACCCTACCCTAGCACTAACAAATCAGTAGAGCCCACAACCCTGACAAGGACCTTAACTCCCTTAGTTGCAGGCTTAATGGTTTTTCCCTCAAATAACCCATCCTCTGGAAGCCATTAGGAAGTAGGTCTTTGAGCATTAGCTCACCTGTCCTCCAGCATGAGCCACTTCCTAAAAATAAACCCATACTTTCTTTGTTGCACACTCCTGAATGTGCACACACTATTGATGTGTGCACACAAATGGTCCCTTTTAGTCCAGTAACAATTTTGGTGCCTAACTTGGGATGGCCTTTTGCCTGTTGATTTATGAACCCCTGGTCCAGGGCTTGCCACCAAGGCCCCCACGGAGCAGCAGACCTGTTGTCTTGATGGCAGTCCATAACCAGAACCAAGACCCCTGACCTATGGTGCTTTTGTTTGCTGCCTAAGAAAGGAAAAAATATTTAAAGGCTTAGATGTGGAATTTGCTCTGGTTTTGGAAATGGAAGATGTTTTATGGTAAGGTTTCATGGATAATGACCCCAGGAAAACCACCCTCTTGTAAGGTTCTGGAACATCTGAATGGGAACAGGGAGGAAAATGGTACTTGTGAAATCTTTGTTTTATCTAGTTTCCTTATGCTGGACTCAGGTGAAACTTGGCTGGAACCAAGAGGGAGAAGGGAGAAATCCTGTTTGCCAGTTTGCTTGAGGCTGTAATTTGTTATCTATTGAGTATCTCATCTTCTGTGAAGGAAACCAATTCTGACCATGTTTCAGCAAACCTGGAAGGAAGAAGTAGGTAGCAGAAGCTTGTCCCAGCCTAACTTGAAGCAGTTGCTTTTCTCATATTGATCAGGCAAAGCAGTCCTCATATTTGTCCCCCAAAGTAATAATACTCAGGGTTTGAGACATTGTAGGAAGTTTGGACTCCCCAACCCATCCTACTGTCTTGTCTGTTGTGTCTGACTTGTTGCCAGCTGAATTTTAGGAAAATATAAGGGCTGCTGGAATTCTAGATCTTATAACAACTTGCTCCCTGTCTGTTCTTTTGTATGAACTGTCCAATCCTAGGATTTATTTAAGGTTGCTCAAGCTGAAAATAATAATTACTTTGATTGATAAAGACATTAGCAACATGGACAATTCCATCCCTGTACCCCAGAATAGTTCTTTGGGCTGTATCATAAAACTGGGGTACTTTTAGCTATGAATCTATCTATGGAAGAAAAAAATTGGGCTAAGTAAAACAGATGTTAACAGGATTGAACAAAAGTTTTAGTACAGCACTATCAAAGGCTGTATGGGGCCAAATTGTCCCCTTGTTGGCCCCTTAAAATTAAAGGGCCTCAAACAAGTCTGTTTTATTTATAGCAGTGTGGAAAAATTTTAAACACTGAAAGGGAGAGATTATGTACAATGAGAAGCCTGACTAGCAATTGCTTGGGGCATTAGTCAGGCTGGTTAAATCAAGTTAAAGATTAATAACAGGGCCAAGGTCCCTTGGCTTGGTGTGTCACTGGGGACCCAAAACCTTTTTACTCCCTGAGATGGGAATTCCAGAACTGTGATACAAAAAGTCATTTGTGAAGCCCTAACTCAGACTACAAGTAGATTTAAAAATATGAAAAACTAGATTTATACAATAAATTAGTCTTAATTTGGCTCTCTTTGGTAAAATAGGGGTGACTTTAGAAGGAAAAATTGCTTTAATAGAAAGTATAATCCCAATTATGGATATTAGATTCTAGTTTAGTCAATTGTCTTTAAAAATATTACTTTACTTATGGACTGGACTAGATTCTAAATTTTTCTAATAAAAATATTTAGCTAAAATCAGTTAAATTAGTGTTTCACTTTTCTCCCATCCTTTGCCTTGGAATTATTGAGAACTAAAACTTTTTTTCCTGTAAGCCTTACAATTGTAGACCCCAGCTAGACCATAAATGTAAACTTCAGAGTAGTCATCACAACAGCTCATGCTTAGACAGTTTTGGTGACTGCTACCATGTAAGACACGACTTTGTGGCTGAGTTGATGTCAGGACTTTTATCAGAGGTGTTTGGACTTCAAGTCAGGGGGATCTGTTCAATGATCATTGCTTGCCTTCATTCCAGCAAAAATGAAACTCCACCCTGGTTGGTGTGGCTCAGTAGATTGTGAGCCAGCCTACAAACTGAAGGGTGGCCAAATCAATTCCCATTCAGGGCACATGACTGGGTTGCAGACCAGGTTCCTGGTTGGGGGTGGGAGGGGGAGAGCTGATTGATGTTTCTCTCACAGTTTCTCCCTCCTTTCCCCTCTCTCTAAAAATAAATGAAATATTTTTAAATAATGAAACTCTGAGCCTTTCACCTAGAGGTCTCTCCAACTGTTAAACTTAAAGTCCCACAGACAACTGAGGTTTACTCTAATTATTACTTACACTATAGGTATCCAGGCCTACTGCTTCTTATACCATTGTGTGGTTCCTGCTTGTAAATTGAGTACCTAGAATGCCCCCTGTAAGGGTCAGAGGCCATCAAGGAAGAGGCAAGTGTGTGAGGTTGTAAGAGCCTGGTAAAAGCCCATAATGGCAGACAAATCCGACTCCATTTTACAACCTAATCCTCCCCCTAGCTAGACCCATTACCCTATATTCCTCAAGATTGAGGAATAATCAAACGAAAGGAAGAAACTGTAACCACGAAGAGAGTTGAGGCCCACTGGTGAGTTGAGGTCTTGCTGAGACCTCCCACTGTCCAAACACAGAGGGCTATAAAAAAGGAGTGGGCACTGCTCTCTGCTTTGTTCTGGAGGCACTAGGCACAGGTGATAGCTTGAGTCTAAAGATCAAGTTCTCTGAGAGATGGGAAACCCATAGGCAAAAAGGTTGACATCCCTGGACAGTGAGGATATAAAGCCCCCGAGGAAGAGAGCTGGTCTGTGGCTACAGCCCATCTACAAGCATGTAGGAAGGTGTGGAGTGTCAAACAGGCTCACATTATGGGAACCCAGGCTGCCACTTGTTCCAAGATGGCAAAATCTCCCCAGAAAAACAATGCCAGCTGCTTCCCAACTGTCCTGTGGGAATCTCCAGGCATGAAGTCCCCTGGCCTCAGCTAAACTCGGCTGCACTGGGAACAAGGCACAGGCCAAAGGGCAACTTAAAATAGTCTATTTGGCAAATGGAGCTTAACTGGAAGCCGACTGGCCAGAGGACCAGGGAGTAGCTTGGGACTCTGAGCCCACACTACACAACCCTATCGGCTCTGGGGTGTGTGGAAGGTTGCTGGCCAAGGCCAATTGGAGGCAGTTATAGGTGCTCAGGCCTGCTGATGATAAATTGCACCTTCTCAGGCCTGCTTCCAATTCCAGAAGGCTAGCTCTGCGGTGCCAGCAGATAGCCAGACTTTGAAGAAGTATGCACAAACTACACTTAAAAAAAAAAAAAAAAAAAAAAAAAAAAAAAAAAAAAAAAAAAAAAAAAACCCACCACCACCACCAACAACAACAAAAAACAAAACAATAACAACAACAACAAAAAAAAAACCCTCCCCAAAAGGCAGATGCCTGCTCCTTTTCACATCAGGCAGTTTTCTGCTGAGATGCTGGATTCATGACCAAAAAAGGTCCAATATTAATTTTAAGAGCAAAAAGCTTATTCGGTGCCTTTCAGAGGGCTTGGACGATGTGGCCACCCTTGTTTGCCCAACTCCCAACTGCTGTCATCACTGCAGGAGACTGAAAACTAGGAGGGCTCACACTGGTCATACCCCTCAGCAATGCTCAGGGAACCTGGAGCTGAGGCCTCTGGTGCCACCATTGCTTCTGATTTTGAGCCCCTTCTCATTCATCACCCAGACCCCAACTCTACTGAGGACAGGGATGATGGGCTCCAGGGGCCAGGTCAGCTGGATAGATGGTAATCCTCCCCAAATGCCCTCACCAGTGGCCTGTCCCAGCAGTTTCTGCCCACTGCAGCCTGCTTCCATTCACACGAAAGGGATGGAAGACCATCCTGGAGGTCCTTTCCATATGCAACTTTACAAGAGGCCAAAGAACTTGGGAAAATGCCCAAAAAGCAGCAGCAAAAACTGAAAGACTCTAGGGGCTTGTGAGTCAGCTCCCATTCCTCACTTGGGAAAGCTCTAGATGATGTTCCTTAGACTAAATGAGATCTCCCCTGGACTAACATCACTGGCAAGTCCAGGAGGGAAGCACTCAGGACCCTGAGTCCCAGAAAAAGATAGAGGGATAAAGAGAAAAAAAACATATTGTGATGGGTCCTTGCACATGAAACAACACCACATGTATGCTTGTGCGGGGGCATTGTCATCTTTCTCTGGGAAATACCACCCACCCAGAGAAGCCCAGATGGCCAGGGAGGATGGGCAGGTTAGCCTGGCAGTCTGCACAAAGAAGGCCCTAGTGGTGAGCCAGGCAAGCAGCCTTCCCAGAGGTGGCACTAGGTGTGTGCTACCCTGCTAGACATAACTAATGCACCCTGACCAAAGGCCCAGGGCTCTGAGGAATCCCATAACTTGACCCAGTCCTGTCCTTTCACCGAGGAAAATGGAGTTAAACTAGAGTTTGCTGGGAAGGAATCTGAATCAACCATTTTATTAATAGCCCATGTCCAATGATTAGGCAGGACCTATTTTGGAGTCTTCACTGTCAGAGGAGCTGGACTCAGTATCCTCCATCTTCGAGGATAAGTCCTTCATCTTGCTGGAGCCAGCAGTCACATCTGCTTTCTCAGCTTGAGGTTTCTGTTTCTTCTGCAAACAGGAGGTGACATAGTGCTGCAGTTCCCACAGGGTGGACAGCTTCAGGGTCTCCAAATCAACCTCAATCTGGTCGGGGCTGAATATCTTGAGTGAGGGCTCCCTAAATCGGATGATGTGTACCACTTGGTGCAGCTTCTCACTCGGGAGCTTGCTGATGTCTAGGGTGAGCTGGCACTTCTCCTCATAAGACATGGACTTGCAATTGTCTTCCATATTTGACTTGCACACTGGAGGGGTCTGGCTCTTCGTGGGCACCAGCTCCTTGCTTGTCTTAGATTTGCTACTGTCGTTTTCCTTGGACTTTTGGGAAGGAAGCTCCTTGCCCTTGCTTTTCTTATGCTCCTCTACTACCTCTTTCTTTTTGTTGTTTTCTTCTTTAATTTCCTTATCTTCCTCTTCTTCCTTTGGTCTGTTTTTCTTGGCTTCTGAGATAGCTATAAGCTGCTCTTTTACAACTCGAAGTTGCTCCCTCATCTCCACCACCTCTGGGGCTATCTCCTTCTCAAATTCATCATTCGAGCTGTCATTCTCTGAGGAGCTGTCACTACTGCTGTCACTGGATGAGGATGAGGTTACTACCTTGGTGGGGGATGGCATCACTGGGGAGAACACAGTCACTACAGGCTTCTTAGGCTCCACTGGCTTCTTGACAAAGCTCATCTTGAGTACACCCTGAGGCTTTTGAGCCATGACACAACCTTGTGGTCAGGAAGGTTGTATCTGTAGCAGTTAGAGAACACCAACTGGCCTTGGCACCAAATTCCTGACCTTGGTGATCCTCAAGAGCCTTGTGTTTAGACTTGATGGTTCTCGTATCCACGGGATACCTGATGATGTCACAATCCATGGGCTACTTGATGATGTCACAATAGTCATGCAGGCCCAGCACCTCCATATTAATGGACTTGTAGAAGAGCCAAGGATAGGCTGCGTGCATACTTCTTGGTAAACATCTCCATGAGGATGCCACTGCAACACTTGAGTTGCTCTGAGACCTTGCTGCTCTTACCTAGTGCCTGGTGCTGCTGTGAGTTAGGCACATCCTCCTTTAGGGGCTTCACAGGCCTGCTGTTCTCCCACTGTGGGCCCATCTTGGTGGTCTTGGGCTCCTAGGGCAGCAAAACTGGCTTGTGAATAAGGTCCATGGTAGTGGGGGTGGTAGTATCCACTTCCCTTTTAACATCCTTCTTTGTATTCATAGGCTATGGGGTAGCTGCAATGATGTGTGGGTGACTCTAAAGTCTGGGGGGCTGGAGGCACTGGTGGGAGAGCGTGCAGTGGCTGGGAAAGCACCACTGAGTGTGGCCTGCTCATGTGGAGGGGTCTACTGAGAGGTCTGCATAGACAGAAGAGTCAATGTTTGTACTTCCTACTGTAGAGATGCCAGGTTTTGCCATCCTTGTTTCTTTCCTTCCCTATCCTCTTCCTTTTGTCTGGGCTATCATGGTTTCCATTTCTTTGGGCAGTTTGTTGATTTTCTTTTTCTTTCTTTCTTTCTTTTTTTTTTTGCAAGAAGGGCTTCTCCAGACCTCCTGTCATTAAGACTATGTCATGTCATCTCCAAGCTTCTTGTCTATACACTAATCTGTAACAGTGTTGAAGTGCTGGATACATTCCTGCACATTCCGGTAATCATTGTTTTCCAAGTGCTTCCCATACCCATAGGTGTTTTGATGATCTTGTAGTAATCAAGGAGATTGAGCTTAACCGCATCCATAGGCTATTGTTTCCATAGTGCCTTGGATACCACTTTGAGTAGATATTGAAGTTGGTTGGTCTGCTTCTTGAGCTTGTTGGGGCTGGAGGCCTCCAAGGATGGTGGTGTATGGTGGGGAAGTTGGTGCTGGCCGCATTGGCTTGCTGGAGTTGGGCCTGGACCTACCATTGTAGACATTTGCATGGTTTCTAGTCCATCCTCCATTGCCTGCAGGTTTCTTAATCTTATCCCAGGGCTATCCTCCACAGACATGTAACTGATCCCATCACATTCTTCACCAGGTACTTCCAGTGCCTGGCCACCACCCCACAGCAATGGCTTCCTCTTTCTGATCTTAATTTGACAAAAAAAAAAAAAAAACTGCTCTGAACCAGTCTTGATGTTACTTCCTCTTGATATCCTTAGTTACAGGACTTATGTTCAGTCAGTATTGAGGAAGTTCTAAATGATGGTTGTTCTGTAATTTAGTTGTGATTTTGATGCACTTGTGGGAGGAAGTGAGCACAAGGTTTGCCTACTCTACCATCTTGATGGGAAATATCTCCTTTTTCTTTTAAACTAATCAAATGAGTCAAAATCACCCTCCTGGCTGGTAATGCAGTGGATAAGGCGCTGGCCTGTGAACCCAAAGGTCGCAGGTTCGATTCCCCAGCCAGGGCATATAACCAGGTTGCAAACCAGGTCTCCAGTCAGGTCTGTGGCTGGAGGCAGGGGAAACACAACCATACATTGATGTCTCTCTCCCTCTCTGCTTCTCCCCTTCCCCTCTTTCTAAAAATAATGAAATAAAATCTTTTAAAAAATGCTTAAAAAAAATGAGTCAAAATCAAAACCAATACACCTTTTATGGCTTACCCATTAATACAAGGAACATCTGCAAAAAAGGATACAAAAGATATTACTCTCCCAAGACTTAAGGCAAATCCCAAAGATAACCAAAGGAAGACTTAGACAATTCCTTAGAATAGGAAAGGGAGAAGCCAAAGAACTTATATACATGACCCAAGAACATAAACTAAAGGGGAGAATTGCTGGAGGGAAGTGGGATACCAGGCAGATGGGGGCAAAGACGGACAATTGGAACAACTGTAACAGCACAATCAATAAAATATACTTAAAAATGAAAAGAAAGACTTATACAATTCCTCTGCTATCTGGCAACAGTCAGTAAGATGCTAGCGGCAAATGGGATACAACCCAAATTTCTGTCTGGCCATATTTTCAGTGCCCTGAACTTGACAGTTGAGCTACCTACACATGCAGAATTGAACACCTCTGTGCCCCCTGGGGCAGATAGAGAGCCAAGCCAAGTTCTCTGAACATACAGTGAGACAAATAGGAGAGCAATAGCTGTCCCTGGGAAGGAAAGGATCAATAACTTATGGATATGCCCAAACCAAATTTTAAATAGAGTCACAATTCAAAGAACTAATTTTTAAAAATGTTTTTCTCCTGCTAATTTGAATATTTCGTGAATGAAATGGGTGCTTTATAGTAAATCTGACCCAAAGTATACTCACAGAGTGATCTGATCATAAATTTCTAACTGGGCAGTTCATGATGGATCGTCATGCCTCAGACCTATAACTTCCCTAACAAAGGTTTATCATTGCCTTAAGCAAGCCTTGTCCATTGTTGTTTTTATGTATCTAGGTTAACACACCTTTGAGACACCTCTTTTTTGACCCCTGGGAAACATCACCACCTCAAGATAGCACATATTCTTGTTAACTATCCCTTAATCCAATAATAGAGATTTCCCCACTTTTCGTTCTCCCATTTTCATGTAATCTTCCTTATATGTCCTCCTTAATTCCAAATATATTAAAAGAAACTGCAAACTGTCATTCTGGGAAGCATTTTCTGTTTGTTGAGATCTTGCTTCCAGGTTTGTCCTCTGTTTGGTTCAAATAAACTCTAATAAACTTATAAAAATTCTGCACAGGTTTGGATATTCTTATGGTGAAATTGAAAAGGAAAGGGCAATATAAAATTATTACCTTCCTTTCTTGACCAGGCACTACAGACAAAGATCTGACCTGACCTTGGTAAGAATTCTTACCCTTAATTGACATTTGCCAGTTTTCTAGGACCCCATCTGAAATGTATTGCCTAAGGAAAAAGTCCCAATCTTGTGATGTTCTTAAGTTACTAACAGCAAGGGAGCCATTAATAAGATATGGGGACAGCCCTGGCTGGTAGCACAGTGGTTAAGGTGCCGGCCTGGGAACCCAAAGGTCGCAGGTTCAATTCCCCAGCCAGGGCACATAACAAGGTTGCAAACCAAGTCTCACAGTCGGGTATGTGGCTGGAGGCAGGTGAAACGCGACCATACACTGATGTCTCTCTCCCTCTCTGCCTCTCTCCCTTCCCTTCTTTCTAAAAAATAATAAAATAAAATCTGTAAAAAAAAAAAAAAAAAAAAAATAAGATATGGGGAGCCCTGGCTTGTGTGGCTCAGTTGGTTGGAAAGTTGTGTAAATCAAAAGGCTGCAGGTTTGATCCCCCATCAGGGTACACACCTAAATTGCAGGTTCCATACTTATTCAGGGCTTGTGCTGGAGACAACTGATTGATGTTTCTCTCTCACATTGATGTTTCTCTACCCCACCCCCCACCATGCCTCCAATTTAAATATTGCTGGATATAACCCCAGGTGAAGAGTAAAGAAAAAGGAAATAAGATATTTGGAAAGGTGAAGGGGCAAAGTAGTAAGTTATCCACTCTCTAGTCAATGAACCATTTCTATAACTCTAAAAGGAGTAAAGAATAATTTAGCTACTTCATTCATTCGGTCAACATTGTTTATTGCCTTTCCTTTATGCAAAGGATGAGAACGTAAAATTATGCTGGTTATTTTACCTCCAGTGTTTACATTAAAATAATGATTCTTATAAATAGCACATAACATTGCTAATATTATCTTATTCCTTCTCAAGTCACAAGATCTGGAATGAAATATATAACCTCCATTGGAGAACAGTGGTTGAAAAAAGTTAATTGCTCAAGGCAACAACTGAAGTAAACAACAAAGCTAATTCTCCTGATTTTGTCAGGAGTACATAGAATTGCTGGAAAAACTAAACTCACCCTGCCTCCAACTGAGACAGGATAGTAAGAAGTTAGGAAAATTCCTTGGCAAGTGGAATAGAGAAACTGAGACTGAGGGCAGAACACAATGGCTGAGCAATTTACAGCCAGGTACAAAAGTTCACATTCCTAGAGATGACGTCAAGGCCTCCGTAGAGTTTCAGCTCCAGGACCAGAAAAGCAGCAAACCAGGTGGGCAATGCCAGAAGCAACTGCAATGACCTGCCCTGCCACTGACCAATGAGAGGAAACCAGGACCCTGGAAGGGCACACCTGGAGAACTGAGGAATATTCTGCTGAAACCCACCCCTGAGAACTCCCTTCAAATTCCCACCTGCAGAAGAGATAAAAGCCTCAAAACAGAGGACCCAGCATTCATGTGTTCTCCCTCTGGCAAGCAGCACCATTTCCTTTCCTTTCTTCTCCCCCTTCCCAAAACCTTTCTTCACAGGCCCTGTCTCCTAAGCCAATGGGCAACTGGCAGCTTGTCCCAGGCTTATCCCCTGAACCCATCCCCAAGGCGCCTTTTCTCTGACTGCCCAATGAACTAAGGCAGTCCAGCCTATGTTGTCCTGTTGCTTCTTCTATGCTAAGCCCTTGTCACCCTCAGCAGGCCCATTCTCTCCCTTGAGAATGTGTTAATAAAACTCTTACTCATCCACTTTGTCTCGCTGATTTGGAATTCTTTACTGTATCTGTGAGAAGAGCCAAGCTTCCAGTAACAATACCTCCTTCAAAAAAAGTAGGGTTCTAATGGCCTAGGACCAGAAAAAGAAGACTTGAAATCCATTGTTTCTTATTATAACCAGAAAACCCTACAGCAAGAGACAAATCAATCACTTTTCAAGGAAAGACACAGAAGGAAGAGGACAAGGTTAGGAATAATGTCACCCAAGAATTTAACAAAAGGAAAAGGAAGCATTCAGATCAGTAAACATGCCACTATTGAAAAGGAGACAGAAGAGAACATTGTTCACATGTCAGAAATGGTGGAGCAAATGAAGTACCCTCAGTCAGATACAAATCCTCAAAGCCATGGGCAATACTTGTTGCAGCACCTGGCTAATCAGAGGCTATCCAAAGCTTATTGGTGGGTCCCAGGGAAACTCCTGTGGCTTTATCTTTTCTGGCTAGTTAGTTTCTTTTTTGTTGTTGTTTTGAATAATTTCACACACTTCCTCGGGAAACTAAAAGCAAAGATGTGGCCAGCAGAGTCAGCCCTGAGTATGTCAGGAGACAGGAAGGCTGCCAACAGCCCATTCCCTGATGTAAGTCTTCCTTCCCGTAAACAGATTACAAAATAACATTTCTCACTCAAGAATATCTAGCGCATTTGACAGTGGTGAAAATGGGTTTGTTCTTTGACAGTGCTTTGAGAGAAAATCTCTTGCAAAAGTTTTGAGACCCCTACATTCAAAGTGGAATCATACAGAACATCGGGCTATTAAAAACAAACAAACACCCTGGCTGGTGGCTCAGTGGATGGGCATTGGCCTGAGAACCCAAAGCTCGCTGGTTTGATTCCCAGCCAGGGCACATAACCAGGTTGCAAGCCAAGTCTCCAGCCACCTCTGTAGCTGGAGGCAGATGAAAGGCAACCATACATTGATGTCTCTCTCCCTTCCCCTCTCTCTGAAGATAATAAATAAAATCTTTTAAAAATTAAAAAACAAACAAACATACAATAATTAAAGAACACCTGTCTTTCCAGCAATCTGCTGTGTCATAATCGCCTGGAGGGCCAGGAGCTATAGGAGATGCTGCCCCACCCAGGGTAGGCAACCAATTATCTTCCTCTGGGTTTGAACCCTTTCCCAAATTGCTGTGTGTGTGATTTTGAAGCTATTGCCACCTGCAATTGGAAGAGTAAATATTAAGAAAAAGTTTGCCTAAAGACTATATGCTAATATAATCTGTCATGTGGTCCCTCTCCATTCCACCCACCACCCAATAGAAAAACAGAGGCAATCAGCATTAAAAACCCTTCCAGTTCTCATCCCCTCCAAAAGAGGTGACGTCGAGCCCTCAAACTAACCCTTTCTTTTCTTTTTGTTAAGAGCTCCCTTGCCCCACTCATTGTTTCACTTATAAATGGATCCAAATATTTCATAAATGGAGGAGGCAGGGGCAGGGGGTGGAGGAGGTGAGAAGAGGGAGGTGAGGCTTATCTTCTCAGTTGAAAAGTTATCTTGGAGGAAATGCTGATCCTTCAAGTCTACAAAGTACAGTTAGTAGAGTTTTTTTCTATTTTTTCATACTCATAATTATTCTAGAATTGGATGAATTTTTAAAAATCATTGCAAGCACTAAAAAAAAAATCTGACTTAGAGGTCATCACACCCAAAGTGGAGGGCCATGTGGAGAAAGAGAGAGAATGGAGTGATGCAGCCACAAACCAAGGGATCACTTGAAGGAACCCCCAGAAGCTAGTAGAGATAAGAAAGAGATTCTCCCCAGAGGCTCCAGAGGGAGTATAGTTCTATTAATACCTTGATTTCTGACTTCTGGCCTCCAGAAAGGTGAGAGAATAAACTATTGCTGTCTTAAGCTACCAAGTTTATGCTGATTTCTTATGGCAACCCCAGGAAACTAATACATGTGGTGACCAGCAAGGCAGAGCCTTGTTCCCCGACAATACCTTGAAGTCCATCTACCTCCTGTCCATTAACAAAAGAGAGAAATTAATTTTTGGCTTGTTTAAGCTAAAAAAAAGTCTGCCTTAGTGCAATTATGTTTTGCTTTTATGTGAGAGGGTAGTTAGCAGCTGTTTTTTAAAAACAAAAGATTTTATTCATTATTTTTAGAGAGAAGGAAAGGGGGCCAGGGAGGAAAAAAGGGACAGAAATATCAACGTATGGTTGCCTTTCACCTGCCTCCAGCTGGGGACCTGACTGGAGACCTGGCTTGCAACCCGAGTATGTACCTTGACTGGGAATTGAACCAGTGACACTTGGGTTTGCAGGCTGGTGCTCAGTCCACTGAGCCACACCAGCTAGGGCCAGCAGCTTATTTTTAAAAATACTTTACTATTTTTAGAAAGAGGAGAAGGGAGAGAGGAATCAATGTATGGTTGCCTTTCACCTGCCTTCAGCCATAGACCTGGCTGGAGACCTGGCTTGCAACCTGGTTATGTGCCCTGACTGGGTTCGCGCCTTATCCATTGAGCCACCAGCCAGGGCAGATTATTTTTTAAAACAGATATTCCATTTTGGTGGTGGGAAGCTTTGTATTTCTTTTTACATAAAAATATTTCAAATATTGACATGCAAAGTATTCTTTTTATTAGTGAAAAAATGAAAAATAAACATACTAATCTACTAATTTTAAGAAACTATTTTAAAGTTGTTTTAAAGTCATTTTGAAAAGATTTTTATGGGATTTTGATCTTACTTATATTTTTATCTTTTTAAATTTTTTTCTTAAATTTCTAAATTTTCTTCATTACGTTAAAATTTTTGTAAGATTAAGTTATACATCCATATAATTTAATAGTTATACCAGAATTGTTGCAAAGACTAGATCCAGTCTGGTAAGGCTGTATCTCCAAAGGTCACACTTTTAAATCTTTAACTGATTGTCTTGGTATTTACCTTGTTAAAAAACAAAATTCAACTGTGTAAACATGAAGATCTAATTTGTTTTATTAAGTGAATCATGAATCAAACCATCTGGCTTTTTAAAATCTTATTTTTCTTAATCTTTCTTTTTATATTGTTGTTCTATTACAGTTGTCCCCTATTCCACCCCCCCAGTCACTCTCCCCTGCCCCACCCACACCACCCCTCTCCCACATTCAGTCCCCACCTTATTGTCCATGTCCATAGATCATTCATACTAGTTCCTTGACAAAACTGTTCCTTTCCTTTCCCCTTCTTCTCCCACCTCCTGACCCGCCACCTCTGGTCGCTATCAGTCTATTCCTTATTCCCATGCCTCTGGTTCTATTTTGCTCATTTGTTTTTGTTCATTAGTTTTCCATATTAGGTGAGATCATATGGTATTTGTCTTTTACTGCCTGGCATATTTCACTAAGCAAAATACTCTCCAATTCTCTCCATGTTGTCGCAAAAAGTAGGAGTCCCTTCTTTCTTTCTGCTGAGTAGTATTCCATTGTGTAAATGTACCTAAATTTTTTGATCCAGTCATCCACTGATGGGCACTTAGGCTGTTTCCAGTACTTGGCTATTGTAAATAGTGCTGCTGTGAACATAGGTGTACATAGGTTCTTATGAATTGGTGTTTCAGTATTCTTTGGGTATAATCCTAACAGTGGAATTGCTGGATCAAATAGCAGTTCCATTTTTAGTTTTTTGAGGAAATTCCATACTCTTTTCCACAGTGGCTGCACCAGTCTGCATTCCCACCAACAGTGTACCAGGTTTCCCTTTTCTCCACATCCCCATCAGCATTTGTTGTTTGTTGATTTGTTAATGATAGAACAATCTCATCTAGCAACTAGCAGAGCTCTCTGAGGGGTGGTACAAAAAAAAAAAAGTTGTCATAGGGAAAAAAGTGGAGCAAGGGAGCTATTAACAAAAGGAAAGAAAGGATTATTTGGAAGGCAGACATCATCAGTATTTTTGTGGGGGTAAGAGAACTGGAAGGGTTTTTGTCATGCAGATTGCCTCTTCTTCCTATTAGGTGATGGATGGGGTAAAGAAGACCCACATGACAGATTACCTCATTGGTATTGACCAGAAAATTCCAGACTGGTAAATTAAGATTATGTTTCTGGGATAGGTTAAAATTACAATTAGATCAGATATTAAGTCTAGGTTTGATTTTATAGGCTTTTACCATAAGTGATGCCATTTGGGGCCAGTGGTTTTCTCTTTAACAATTTTGATATCTCCAAATATTCTTGATTTTGTAGTTTTAAGCCTCTCCTCTATAATAGAAGAGAATATACCTTGTTGATACAGGCATGACTCCTATGCAAACTCTGGCCATTCTCTCAATATATAGTTACATTGTCATTTTTGCTAGATCAGTTAGGTATTTACATTATTATAACTATTTGTTTTATTGATCACCAAGTATGTTGGTTGTTTTATGCATTATTAGTATACAGCAACATGGTATTTTTTGTTTTACAATTTGAAGAAAAAAATTTACACTGACCACTTTGGAAATATAAATGTATCATATGTATATTGTGTTAATCAAAGCTAGGAATTGATGAGAGTTTTTTGGCTGACCATCTATCTATCCAACACATTGCTAACACCCAATAAACAATCGTAGAATGAATGATTAAACAGGCCCTCATGTGATGAGTTCATTCTGTTCAAGATGTCAATTATTTGACTGAGGTATATACTATGTGAAAAATCTATTTGAAGTCATTGAAACAGCCTTTATTGACTGATGTTATCAATATATCAAAGGAATCTTTTTTTTTTTTTTTTTTTTTTTTGTAATCACATTGCTTAAATCACAAACTCATGTGGGCACCCTTACTAGGAACATTCTTTAGTATGGAAAAGCAGGCTTTTAGTTTTTTATTTCTTTTTTCTTTTTTTTTTTTTTAAAGATTTTATTTATTATTTTTAGAAGGAGGGGAAGGGAGAGAGGCAGAGAGACATCAATGTATGGTTGCGTTTCACCTGCCTCCAGCCACAGACCTGACTGGAGACCTGGTTTGCAACCTTGTTATGTGCCCTGGCTGGGGAATCGAACCTGTGACCTTTGGGTTTGCAGGCCGGCACCTTATCCACTGTGCTACCAGCCAGGGCCAGTTTTTTATTTCTTGTTCCTTTCTTTGCGCATGATGTAGAAAAAAGCCCATGTAATTTAATTACATGCAGAGCTTTTGGTTTACTTGCAACACACAAAATCAGATGGTTTGGTTGTTTCCCATGGGTTATTTTCTGGAAATACATCAGGGTGTGAATTAGCATCAAGTTGAACCTGCTCCAGATACACCTTACTTTGCCAGGTGACATTATGGCCCATCAAATAACCACTAAGTGAGCAAAATCTCTCTTCCTATAGCATGGCTTCTCAGTTATAATCCAAACAACCTGCCATCCAGCCTTTCCTCGTCTTGTTTACTAAGCAGTGAGGCATACTTGACACTTAAGTGGTTCCACCTCACTGTAAAGCAAAATAACAACTTGATGAGTGATATTATTTTTGCCTTTAATTTAAGTATAATATGCAAGGTCTATCCAGAAAAAGTTCAGCTATTAATATAATAAGAATGGTTTGTGTGACATTGATGTAACCTGGCCCTCAAGGAGAGTGGGCTGGAATGCACACACGGGAACAATGACAACTTCACTATACTAGTCAGTGGGGGCAGTAGACGCCATTGAGTGAGCATGTGCACAATGTGGCTGTTGCATTCAAAATGATTGAGTGAGTTTAGCAACAAATCTGCATCAAATTTTGCATTATGCTTGAACAATCCTCTGAGGAAACTATTTGGATGATTCAGAAGGCTTTCTGGGAGGATTCTACAAGTGCATTGCAAATAAAAGTATGGCATGGACCTGGCTGGTGGTTCAGTGGATAGGGCCGGCCTGTGAACCCAATGGTCGCTGGTTTGATTCCCAGTCAGGGCACATAACCAGGTTGCAAGCCAGGTCTCCAGCCAGGTCTGTAGCTAGAGGCTGGTGAAAGGCAACCATACATTGATGTTTCTCTCCCTTTATTCTTCCCTTCCTGCCCTTCTCTCTAAAAATAATGAACAAAATCTTTTCCAAAAAATGTATGACAAGTAGAACACCTGAGAATGTTGAATGCGTACAAGCTGACTGACAGTGCAAGAACTAGAAGCTGATCTGGGATTCTAAAATCCACGGTGTCCAATATTTTGATGCAGGATTGTGGCATGAAACATCATAGCAAAATTCATTCCACAGCTTCTGCTACCAGAGCAGAAGGAATATTGTGCTGCAGTTGCTAATGACTTGATTCAAACTGCTACCAACGAACCAGATTTCCTCAAGAAGGTCATAACTTTGAAGGAGACTGTGGCATCATTGTCCTATGTACAATGTTTCTTGTATCTTATATCTTCATCAAGAAATGTCTTTATTTTTAATAGGGAATGGCTGGATACTTTCTGGACAGACCTTGTGTATCATCAGTTTTGAGTTTTCTCTTATAACCTTCCAGAAGTAACATGATTTATTGAATGTTGGCCACAAGAAGGGCGACTTTGGATTACTCCTCTTTTTGTCAGTTTCTTCTCTCTCTTTAGCCATAAAATTAATAATTTATATAACAGGAGGAATTATTTTATGTTTGTTTTAAATAAATACAATAAATTTACAAGAGAGTTCACTCTATTTAATTTGAAAATGACAAAAATTTCAATGTTCTCATCCCACTATGTAACAAAGTTACATAATAGACTATGCCTTGCAGGATTTGAAATAGATCGCAGATCCAATAAAATTCAATTTTCAGATATTGTTCATTAAACTTTCAATTCAAACCTTTCTTTCTCAGTGCTTGTCAGAAATCATTACTAGCAGATTCACTTATACTAGCATTTACAGACTCATAGTAAAATTAAAGTGGGGCCTGTTGGTTTTATTTGTGTCATTATTTTAAATTGGAGATTTTATATCACAGTTTTCATCACTACTTTTCAATGAACCACTTATGAGTCATTGACCCATTTATGTGTATTGTGGGTTCAACATAACAACATAACAGTAACCATGAAAAAATGCAAATTGAACAAATGTACTTAATGCTTGAAAGCAATATTAGCCAAGCCCAAGAATACTGTTAATGTTAACAGCTTAAGCCAGAGCTCTGAAGCCAGAGCTGGGGAGGGTGGGGTGGCCCCCACAAGCGGTTGGTAGAAGAATAAGCACATTATAAGCTCATTAAAAGAACCTAGACCCTTGTGTTAAGGTTTAGCTTTTCCCACTGCTATATCTAACAGCCTTTCTTCACAACACTTATAGTTGTCAAGCCAACATGGTGCCTTAAATATTGCAGAATAGTTAAGCTTATTGCAGGATCTGCTCACGGTTCTTCCCTGCTAACCGCTCCTCAGTCCCCCAGCTACACTAAAAAGGCAATGCGCATTAAGAAAATGACAGGGTCACCATGGCTGATGTGGCTTAATGGATTGAGTGCCAGCCTGCGAACCAAAGGGTTGCAGGTTTGATTCCTAGTTGGGTATATGCCTGGGTTGCAGGCCAGATCCCCAGTTGGGGGTGCACAAGAGGCAATCACACATTCATATTTCTCTCTTTCTTTCCCCACCCCTTCTTCTCTCTCTAAAAAACCTCTTTTGAAAAAGAGAAAATAGCGGGCTCCCTGTGAAAATGATAATTAATCATATATTCCAAATTTGACTGAAGTGGGTGAAGAAAATTGTTTCATTGCTTTTTTTTCTCTGAAACCACCACACCATTCACAAACACACTGCCTCCTGCCCACCACTGACATCCCCAGGGATTGCCAGTGGTTGACAATGCATACTTTAGAAGCAATGCACTACACTGTCTTAGTTTACATTTCCCATTTTTCTTTTCTTCTTTTTTTTTTTTTTAAGATTTTTAATTTATTATTTTCAGAGAGAGGGGAAGGGAGAGAGGCAGAGAGGGAGAGAAACATCAATGTGTGGTTGCCTTTCACCTGCCTTCAGCTACAGACCTGGCTTGCAACCTTATTATGTGCCCTGGCTGGGGAATCGAACCAACGAAATCGAACCAGCGACCTTTGGGTTCGCAGGCTGGCACCTTAACCACTGTGCCACCAGCCAAGGTGTTCTCCTTTTTTTAAAGGTAGAAAACACTGATTATAAAAAAAAATATTTTGGAAACTATTGAGAAGATTTAGGGAGGTTCTTTTGGGGGGAAATAAGGGAATTAGTGGGACCCATGTCAAGGAATTATGAAACTGAGCTGAAGAGGAAAGCTTATAGAGTACATTGCCTTCTATGTATTTCTCAATCCCAGGGGTAGCAGGACCTCAGAGTTAACTCAGTTCCATTTCTTCATTTTAAAGATGAAGACCTGGAGTTTCAGTGAATTTTTAAAAGTCATATGATGTGATAGATGATTCCATTGATGGCCCCCAATGAATCATACTTCCTGGTATTCAGGCCCTAGTATTATCTCCTTTCATATTTACTCTGGGTTTGACAATGTGACTTGTTTTGACTAACTGGACATCAGCAAATAAGACATGAGTAAAAGTTTAATAAGCCTTCATGTATTGGGGCTCGCTTTCTTGAAACCCTGATACCCCTGTGCTGAATCATTATGCTGTGAAGAAGTAGGGATGAAAGATCACATGGACGTGAGTCCCGGGGATCCAGTCCAGAGCCCGCACCAAAGGCCTGGCATATAAATGAGGCCATCTTGGACGTTGCAGCTTCAGTTGACCCTTCAGTTGACTGCAGTAGCATGACTGACTCAGGCCATGCCAACAGAAAAACTGGTCAGTCATTGAATTAGGAAAAATAATAAATTCATACTGTTTTAATCCACCAAGTTTTGGGTGATTTGCTTTCCAGCAATAGATTACTGATACAATTAGTGAAGACAAGACCCAAAGCCATTTCAGAGAACATAAACTTTGAATTCAGACAAACATGGGTTCAACCCTACCTTATTCACTTAGCTATATGACCTTGGGTAAGTTGCTTAATTTTCTAAGCCTCAGTTTTTCTTTCATAAAATGGGAATAATTGTAATTGCCTCATGGTAATGTCATGAGGATCAAGAGTTTGCCAGCTTATGTGTGTAGAAGAGGGGGAAAACTCAGAGATGAGTAACTTAAAAGGATAATTAGAATGTTGTCTTATATAATATTTTAACAAAGAACAATAGATTTTTAAGAAAGTAACAAGACAAAGGAAAAGAGTTTTAAGCTTTCAAGTGCAGCAAACTGTGGGAAGGTAAATATATGGGAATACTAGTGGAAGCTAAAGATCGTTTCAGTCAGGTCTGTTGTATAGATTCATCTTAGGGCTCCTTTATTGGAGCCCCCTTGTATATTGTTAGCTGTTTCTCTCTTGCTGCTTTTAGGATTCTCTCCTTGTCTTTGAAATTTGCCATTTAATGATGATGTGTCTTGGAGTGGGTGGGCCTCTTTAGGTCCATTTTCATTGAGACCATCTGTACTTCCTGAACTTGTATGACTTTTTTTCTCCTCAAGTTAGGGAAGTTTTCTGTCATTTCTCTTTCAAAAAGGTTTTCTATCTCTTGCTCCTCTTCTTCTCCTTCTGGTATCCCTATGATATGGATATTATTACATTTCATGTTGTCCTGCAACTCTCCTAAAACCTCTTCATTCTTTTTCAGTCATTTTTTGTTTTGTTGCACTGTCTGGGAATTTTCTTCTGTGTTGTCCTCCAGCTCGCTATTCTGATCCTCTGCTTCATCTAGCGTGCTTTTGGTTCTGTCTACTGTGTTCTTCAGTTTGGAAATTGTATTCTTCATTTCCTCCTGGCTCTTGTTGATAGTTTTTCTGTCCTTTTTAATGCTGGTGTAGTTCTCAGTGAGTTCCTTGTAGCTTCTCTGGAGTTCTTTGTAGTTTCCTTTGAGCTTGCTGAGCTCATTGAGCTTCTCTCTATCATCTTTATTTTGAATTCCATGTCTGATATTTCTCCTTTCTTTTCAATGGGGCTTTATTTCTTTGTCTCCCCATTTTAAGCAACTCTTCTTGTTTGTTTCTGCTTCTTAGACTGATCTGTTTGACTTCCTATCTTCCTTGTTACATGATAAATATCCTCAGGGCAGGGTGTGTCTCACTCCTATTTATATTTCCCATTGTGTAGGCCCTCCATATTGATGTGCTAAATGACTACATATTAGTTAAGTAGGCTGCTGATCATGGCATTACAGTTTCTGTGATGAAAGACTATGACACTGTGAGCAAATATTAACAAACAGCTTTCTTTACAAGAGAGAATACAAAAGGTTTTTGGATTCCTTAAGAAAATACTGTCCTTAGTTAAGTAAATGTCCATTGAAACAAAAGCAGGCCCAACCAACAGATTTCTTCTTTCACCAGAGAATTACAGATTTATTAAATTATTGTTCTTTTTTTGTCAGTGGAACTATATTCAAATCCAAACTACTTATAATGTGGTGTGATGTTTTCTATATTTCTATGTCTAATCCAATTTATATAAAAGTAATTCAAATATCAATAGGTAAAAATTTATTTCTCTTTTCTCTGAAAGTGATTATACTAATTAATGAAGAAAAGTTGAAAAATAGAATTTTAAATCACAACTGATATTATATGTCATGTTGTTTTGCTTTTAATGCAAAAAGATGTTTGGTGTTATCAATAAATTCAGACTGCATAATGCCACATGTAGTAAACATAGAAAATACAAAGATCCAGTTAGGCACCATGAGGTTCAGATTGTAAACAAATTTTTTAAATGCTATATTTAGCCCCTGAGAAGGCAATAGTAACAGTTAGCTATTATGATGAAAATTTAATTCCTACCCAAATGAAAAATGAAGTTAAAACTAAAAAACAATGACAAAGTTCATATAAAATTGATTTTACACTTTATGCCAATACATGTAGAAATGTACACATAGCTATGACCATAATCCAAGCAGCAGGTGCAAGATTTGGAGTCAAGAGGCTGAAAGGAATTACAGAAACTCATCCAAAATAATGGTTCCTTTACAGGCTCACCTTGTTCATTGAAAGCAGTGAACAATACAGCAATGAAATAAACAAGGTAACAGAGACCTGAAAGGATAAGTCTGAAAAATATAAGCAGAGATGTCTCAGGTATTAAGAACTGTCAGAAAATTGAGCTAAACCTTGTATCATGGTGAAAGAGAACTTCCTAAATAGCAGTACCTACATAAAAGATTTATAGTTTCAATAAGATACTTTTCCAGTTTTTCATTTTTATAATATTTAAGTTGCTTCATATTGTTTGTACAATGTATATTACTATTCAGTTTCTCTGTGTTTAATTTTTTAAATACAAGAAATAAATCTTTACAGATAAAAATTAAGTTTTGTTTCTCACCCCAGTTGTGGCATGCAGACACTAGGATGAGCCTCTGTGATCCCCACCTCCTGTATATGTCCCTGCTTTTGAGTGTAGATGGCACCTGTGCCTTTCTTCCTAATAGAATATTCAGAGGTGATGAGATGTATTTCCTCTGATTACATTATACCATATAACTCTGTCTTGTAGCAAGTGCCTTAGACCAGGGATTTTTAACCTTTTTCATCTCATGGCATACATAGACTAATTACAAAAATTCTGCAGCACACTAGAAAATATTTTTTTGCTGATCTGACAAAAAATAGGTATTCTTTTTTTTCATTCACACAAGACAGTTATGGTGTTGGCTGTTATTTTTAATTGTGGTAAATATCTAAGAATGGTATTGCAGGGTCATAAGATAGTCATAGGTTTAAACTGTTTTCCAAAGTGGCTGTACAATTCAAAACTTCCCTGAGGAGTATATGAAAGTTCCAGTGGCTCCTCATCCTTGCCAATACTTAATATGGTCAGATTTTTTTGTGTATGTTAGACAGTTTAATATGTGTGTATAGTGATGTCTCATTGTGATTTAATTAGCATTTCTCTGATGACTAATGATTTTGAGCACCTTTTCATGTGCTTATTTGCTGTGAAATGTTATATGTCTTTATGAAATGTCTGTTCAAACCATTTGCCTCTTCTTTTATTGCACTGTTTGTGTCCTTATTACTGAGTTTGAGAGTTCTATACATATTAAGAATACAAAGCCTTATCAGATACATGATTTCTAAATGTTTTCCCCCAGTCTATTTTTTGTCTATTTATTTTCTTAATAGTGTCTTTTGAAGAATAGAAGTTCTTAATATTTTTCTTCTTTAAAAAATTTTTAATTTTCTTCAATTATAGTTTACATTCAATATTATTTTGTATTAGTTTCAGCAGTACAGCATAGTGGTTAGGAAATCATATACTTTACAAAGTGTTCCCTCTGTTAGTTCCAGTACCCACCTGGCATCATACATAGTTAATACATTATTATTGACTATTTTCCTATGCTATACCTTATAACTCCATGACTATGTTGTAACTACCTATCTGTAGATGTTTTTAATTTTGATGATGTACAATATAGCACTATTTTTCTTTTTTAGATCTGTGCTTTTGGTGCTATATCTAAGAAATCTTTCCCTAATCCAAGATCACAAATATATTCTCTTATTTAAGTTAAATAAGGTTTCAAATTTTTGCTAATACAACGACTCTACATTCGTGTGTATTATTATCTGTATATGTGAATGACAACTTCATTAGGTTTCTTTCAATAAAGGGAATTTGTAGGATCAGACAATATGTGCATATTCAACTGCACTAGAAATTGCCAAAGGGGTTGTATTCATTTATAGGTTTAGTAACAATGGATAGGAAGTCTTATTTTATCATGACCTTACTTGGTATTGTCAGATTGCTTATCTTTTTCAACTTTATGGTTATGAATACAATATCTCATTTTATTTTACATATTAATGTAAAAATATGTAATATCCTTTCATATGTTTATTGATCATTCAGTATTCCTTATCTATAAAAGGCTTTTTATTCCCTTTTATTTTTACTTTTCCTTGGATTTATAGAAATTTTTTAAAAGATTTTATTTATTATTTTTAGGGAGGGGAGAGAGGCAGAGAGGGAGAGAAACATCAATGTATGATTGCCTTTCAACTGCCTCCAGGTATAGACCTGGCTGGAGACCTGGCTTGCAACCTGGTTATGTGCCCTGGCTGGGGAATCAAACCAGCAAACTTTGGGTTTGCAGGCTGGTGTCTTATCCACTGTGCCACCAGCCAGGGCTACAATTGTTATTTTCAAATAGAGTTATATAATTTTTAATATCATAAGTAGAGATTTAACATGGGTTCACTATTTGTCTTTAAATAATGTTTAATATCTTCTCGTTTTTTGGTGTTACAAATGTCATATGTATACAAATTGCTTTCTATAATTGATTATTGGATTTAGTAATATTACTGTTGTTTTATATATTGATCTTATGTTCAGCAATCCTGCTAAACTTTTTTTACTGATTCTTACATTTTCTTAGATTTTCTATTTAGACAAAGCATGTTGTCTCCAAATGATAGCAATCTGTGCTATCATTGCAATCCTTTGGCAATCCTTTGGCAATCTGTGCTTCCTAATTACTTTCCTTCTCTTGTTTCATTGGTTAGGACACTAATACAATTTGGTTATAATAAACACATTTATCTTGCCTAAAAAGTTAATGGTTCTTAAATTTTACCATTAAATAGAAAGTTTGTTTTAGGTTTATGCACATTAAGGCCATTCCCTTATATTCTCAGTTCGTTGTAAGTTTCAATCCTGAATCAGTGCTGAATTTTATCACATGCCTTTTCTGTTTACTAACAGGAACACATAGTTCTTCTAATTCGCTCTTTCATATGGGAAATACTATTGATCAAAATTTCTGATTCTGGACAACACTTGCACTCCTGACATAAGCTTTTCCTAGTCATAATATATTACTTTTTAAATGAAGGGTTGCAGTTAAGTTACTATTATTTTATTTAGAATCTTTGAAGTAACAATTAGGTGGAAGATTAGCCTGGGGTTTTTCTTATACGTTATAAAAGTTAGGTTACTTTCTTTCTCTATTCTCTGATATAGCTTGCATAAATGAATTTTGGGGATTTCATAAAAATCACCTGTAAAACTGCCTTAATCTGGGACTTTGGTGGGGGAAGATATATTTTATTTAATTAAAAAAAAGATTTTATTTATTATTTTCACAGAGAGGGGAGGGAAGAGAGGCAGAGAGGGAGAGAGACATCAGTGTGTGGTTGCCTTTCACCTGAGCTTCCAGCTACTGACTTGGTTGACGACCTGGCTTGCAACCTGGTTATGTGCCTAGGCTGGGAATCGAACCAGCGACCTGTGGGTTCTCAGGCAGGCGCCTATCCACTGTGCCACCAGCCAGGGCCAAAACTCTTCTTAACAAACAAAAAAGGGGAGCCAGGAAACCTCTTCCAAAAATTTGAGAATGTTGGCTGTGTATACCTTCAATTTCCTAAATTGTGACAATTCTTTTAATTCACCAATTGAAAAGAATTTCAGTTGGCAGAAAACAGATGACAAAAGGCTTAGTCTCTTGGTATTATATAGAGATCCCCTTGGGGAAGGAAAATGGAAGGTACCAGTCGAATTATTATTTTTTTTAAATTTTATTGTTGTTGTATTACATCCATCCCCTTTTTGCTCCCCTCTGTCCCCCTCCCCACCCACCCATTCCCCCCAAAGTCAATCCCACCTGTTGTCCATGTCCATGGCAGTCGAATTATTGACATGGGGAAGAGGGTATACTTGTGTTTCAGTCCCCACAGGTCCTTTGTGGCTCCCCGCAAAGAGGGTGATGTTCTACCATGGCAGACCAGCCACATCATCCAATGTGGATAACCCATACCTAGAGGATCCAGCATCTCAAGAACATGACCAACCAGCTGTCTCAGATGGCCATGATAGAGAGATGCCAAAGAATTCATTCAGAGCAGCCAGAGGCAGTAAAGGGAGCAGACCTGGGAGGCTGCCCTCCCCCCAAGCCCAAGGAAGTAACTTAGGGAGACTTAAAAACCCTTAATTGCAAGGCAAAGAAGATTATGCTAAATTTGGGGGGTCAAAGACACTACTGAAAATAGATTTTTGACATATTTCTTGGTAGGGCCTTCCAATTCCACCAAGGCTGTCTTAATATTCACCCTTCTAGCATGCTTTGGGGGCTTAGGCCTTGCTTTTGAGACATGACATATTTACTGGAGCCACATTCTTTTTTTTTTTTTTTTTTTAATTTTATTGTTGTATTACATCCATCCCCTTTTTGCTCCCCTGTCCCCCCTCCCCATTTTTTTTCTTTTAAGATTTTATTTATTATTTTTAGAGAGAGGGGAAAAGAGAGAGGCAGAGAGGGAGAGAGACATCAATGTATGGTTGCCTTTCACCTGCCTCCAGCCATGGACCTGGCTAGAGACTTGGCTTGCAACTGGTTATGTTGCCCTGGCGGGACCCAAACCAGCAACCTTTGGGTTCGTAGGCTAGTGCCTTATCCACTGTGCCACCAGCCGGGGCTTGGAGCCACATTCTTAAACCACCTATTTAAGCACCATACTTGGTAGCATGCTAAGCTTTCCCTGTCCAGTAATGATACCAAATGGACTGGAGGCACCTGGCTCCCTCCAGATGGACCTTTAGAGGAAAAACATCATTGGTTGTCCATCCCTGAAAACACCATTTATGTGTCAGAGCATTTACCCTCTTGTTTCTCTACTTTGCCTGACACTCTGTGTCTACCTATAATTTTTAAGTGGTATGCATATACTATTCACAGCAAAAAAATCTCAGGCCAATGTCTCCCTGATAGGAGCCATAGGCTTTGACAGGGAAAGCAATGGGGACAATAATCACCCCCTTAATGTGCTGCTTTGTAAGTTAAACACTAACATTATGGAGCCACTCACTTAATCACTGTATAGGGACCAACAACCTTCTTTTATAAATATTCCAGACACCCTGTTTGTAGCTGAAAACTAGGATGCCAAATAGAAGGTGTTCAGTGTAATAGAATCTGCCATTATGCCTAATACTATGTATGATAGCCTCATACTATGTGTGATAGCCTGGACTGGCATGGCAGAGGAACAGGGGCTCCTATGATAAGAATTAGCTCCCCTAGTCACTCTAGCCCCTGGAAAACCAATACCTGGAAATTAGGGCTTCCCTTCATAGAGCACCTCCTCCGCTGACTTCAATATGGAGAGGAGGCAAGGACTAGGACAAAATATTATACTATAAAAAATATTAGTAGCTCCTAGGTCACAGTGTGTACTTCTCATCTTCACCTTCTCCTAGCTGTCCCTGGAGTGCCTCATCTTACCTATAATAAGGATTCTATGATATATAGCCTCCAAACTTCACCTGGCTCTATCTATGCTAGTTGTTTAACTCATAATAATAATGTTACCCAATTGAATCTTTTTTTTTAATTTTATTGTTGTTGTATTACATCCATCCCCTTTTTGCTCCCCTCTGTCCCCCTCCCCACCCACCCATTCCCCCCAAAGTCAATCCCACCTGTTGTCCATGTCCATGGTTCCCAATTGAATCTTACTACTATTTTTGCAATTCACCGACAGAGATTTGGTTGCCTGTTAATGTTACCCATGAATGGGAGGACCCCAGGGGGCCTAACTGACCTCAATAGGGCCTCAAGTAAGAGTTCTTTGCTTCTTAGGGATGCTTATTGCTTGCATTGTTTCTGCTATTGTTGAAGCTGTCTCTGCTGCTGCAGCCACCACTGCCTTGGCATAATCAGTTCAGACTGCTCACATTGTTAATGCGCTTCTTACCAATACCACCCAGGAGTTGCTTCAGCAGATGCAGATTGATCAGGAGATCCTCACTCAACTCTCAGCTGTAGAATCTGCAGTAATATGGCTGGGAGAATGACAGAATGCTCTTGCCACCTGCCAGCAGCCTACCTGTGACCTGGTCTTCTCCAAGCTCTGTGTAACTCCGTTGAAATGGAACTCCAGCTGGCATTCCTAGGAGGAGATTCAACATAGCCAGTGAGGAGTCTTCTCCACCAATCTTAAGGGACAAATCAATCAATTCCAACTAAAACTGCACTAACAACTTAAGGACCTTAAATGGCTTACTGAACAAAAGGTTATTCAGACCCTGAATGATAACCTGCAATGGCTAAACCCTAAGAACTGGTTTGAGGGACTAAATCTACATGTTTGGGTCATGAAAGCTGCAGAATGCCTTCTGATCGTTGTAGTCTTTTGTGCTTTACAATGCATTTGCAAGTTATTTTCATGGGATTGGATCTGTGAAAAGCAGGTAGCAGGCTTCATTGGTCTTACTACTCTAGCCACTATTTTCAACAGAAAAGGGGGAGATGTCAGGGACCCTTTGTGTGGTATAGGAAACTGTGACCCTGCACAAGCAAGGCTTGGGAAGACAGGCCTTTAAGACTTGACCAAAAACCCAGAAATTCAAGAGGCTAGCACGGTCTGTACCAGCACCAAAGGGTCCCTGGGGTGAATTAGGCCTTGAGGAATGCATTATACATGTTGAAGCTTGCTCTGTTTTGACTAGTCTTAGATGAACGCACACCAGATGTTTAGGTTAAACTTATGTACCTTATTTTTGTACCAACTTGGCATCATCTTATCTAGCAGACCCTGACCTGAAGAAGGTCTCTGTGCTCCTTGAATTATTATCTGTAGATAGTGTCTGTTCTCTGTAATCAGCACTGCTTGACATTGATGGATGAGCTATACATACGTGTATGCTGTATATCCCTATGTATGTAAAGCTCAATAAAAGCCCATGGGAAAAAGAGTTGGGGACAGTTCTTCTTAAAGAGACTTGTGGACTCTTTCTCTCCCCAGGCAGATCATGCTCTGGTAGACTCATTTATCCATGACTGGGAGGACTTCGCTGGATGAGGTCTCCCTCAAGAGGGGAAGGGAGGAAGAAAGAGAAGGAGAAACATCCATTGGTTGCCTCTGCCACGCCCCAACCAAGTATCTGGCCTACAACCCAGGCATGTGCCCTGACTGGGAATTGAACTGGTGTTTTCTGGATTTGCAGGCCAGCGCTCAATCCACTGAGCCACATCAGCCAGGGCAGATATATTTTATTAACAATTTAAGTTCTATTTGTAGTAAGTAGTCTGCTCAAGTTTTCTGTTTCTTCTTGAATCAACTTTGAATATCTATCTATGCATATATACATTAAATTATCATTTTATATGTTCTTTAACTTACTGGCACAAATTTATTAACAGTATTATCTTCTTTTTTAATATTACAAGTCTCACTATCACTAATGCAATAATTACTGTGATAGAAGCATAATGTGTGTCTCAATGTAGCCACATTAATAATTTCTTGACACCAGTATTGTCTTATTTTAAAATTTCTACAGTCACTTAATAATTACTTTTTATTCTGAATTTTCTTTTTTTTTTTTTTTTTATATTTTATTTATTTCCAGAGAGAGGGGAAGGGAAGGAGGCAGAGAGGGAGAGAAACATCAATACATAGTTGCCTTTCACCTGCCTCCAGCTATGGACCTGGCTGGAGGACCTGGCTTGCAACCTGGTTATGTGCTCTGGCTGGGAATCAAACCAACAACCTTTGGGTTTGCAGGCAGGCACCTTTCCATTGAGCCACCAGCCAGGGCAGCATTCTGAATTTTCTTTCACTTCTTTTTTTCTTGAGCTGTCTTACTAGAGATTTGTCTTTTTTTTAATTTATGAAAAATTTTTCCTAAGTGTTCTACATAAAAATATTGTCTGTGTTTTTTTCCTGGAAATCTATTTTGGTTTTGTTTTGTGCTTTTGGTATCTTTATTGTTGTTTTCTAATTCAAAAACTTATACCGGCTTAACACTTAAAAATTTCAAAAGTAATGCCCTAGCTGGTGTGACCCAGTGGATTGGCACTGACCTGTGAATCCAAGAGTCACTGGTTCAATTCCTAGTCAGGGCACATAACCTGGTTGAAAACCAGGTCTCCAGCCAGGTCTGTAGCTGGAGGCAGGTGAAAAACAACCATACATTGATGTTTTTCTCCCTTTCTTCCTCCCTCCCTGCCCTTCTTTCTGAAAATAATGAATAAAAAAATTAATTTAAAAGATTTTTCAAAAGTAATTGATGTGTCGAATGTAGCAAGTGACCTGTTTGCATATTTATTATTAGCTTTAAAAATAGTTTACAGTACATACTGTTCTACTACTTGCTATTACCATATTTGATATTTTTCCAAATAAAGATATTTTACGTAGAGCCCAGTGATTATTAACCTTAATGGCTGCAATTTATGTGTTTATTTATTTTTATTCTAAGCACTTGCTGTGTTAAATGCATTTAATGCTCAGGAAAACTATCAGGAAGACTCTTCTTATCACCATTTTATAGACAAGAAAACTGAGCCACAGAGCAGTTAAGATACACAGCCTTTTAGAGGAAAGCCTGTTGGTTCCAGTGGGGAAGAGTGGAGAGGGGCCAAGGATGCCAGGGATGAGCACCTGGTGCCTTGCAGAGTGGATCTTCGTGGCCTTGGACTCTACTTTCCTTGGCATCTTGTATGTGTTAGTGGGATCCACTATACCGCCTAGGGGAGGCTGAGGACAAAAAGGGCTGGGACCAGGGTGTGTTGGCATTGGGAAGGCTGTGGGTCTGGCCTAGCATCCTTGGCAGGAGCCCATTTTACTCAGGCACCCCGTTCCCTCAGATTCCATCATGTTTATGGCTGTGCTGGATTTCTTGCTCATGCAGCTCAACTCCCACTCCTTCCTGTGTGCCATCTACAGCCAGATCTTCAAGGTCTTCAAGAGCAGGTGAGCCCTGAGAGTCAGCCAGACCACACCTGCCCACCCTAATGTGGGGACAACAAAAGAAGAAGGACACAGGCCTGGGTGCCTAAGAAATGTGCTGTGACCTATTCATGGAATGGGAAAGAAGTAGGCTGCAGGCTTTAGTCAGCTTCTGATAAGCCTCCTGCCACCTACTAGGCTTAATCTCTTCATTCTAGAAAGGAGTTGGAACTGTCCCAAGTCACTAGCAAATGACAATCTCCTGCTTTCAGTGTTAGCTCTGGTTCCTGGCATAATTCCAAACCTTGCTGAACCAGCTTCCCTTCCAACATCTGCCCACAGCTTACTAACCAGCCTCCAGGAAGTGACTGGAACCCTAGCAGAGTCCCTGGAAATAGGCCCCTGTGAGCCTGGCTTGGCCCTGAACAATCTTCTCTGGTACCCCAAGTACTTCTAGAACACCACCTTCATGCTGTTCACCTTGCTCACCCTGGACAACTGGTTCCTCATCTACCTGGACAGTGGAACACAGGGGAGGGCAAGCCACAGGCTGACTGGAGGGCAGGAGGATGGCTAGGTGGACAGACCTTGTGGGATCTCTTACCCCATCTGCAAAGTGGGGCTTCTGAGAATCAGCAAGGAACTCACAGCTCAAGCAACTCCCTCTCTCCCAGCAGCCTGGTACGTTAATAGCAATTTAAACCAAAACAAAATTAATACATTTGCTAACTGTTATTTTGTCTACAGCCATTAACCTACCATCTACCATATACATTACTTTCAAGATAAATCTTGCCTATAAAAAGTTAATTTTGCTGTTTTGACTTGCAGGCATATATATATTAAAAGTTGCTTTTTTTTGAATTGGTTTAATAACAGCTCACATTTGCTCTTTACTATATTGGTTTTTAATTTAATCAATTTTGTTTTAAAAGTAGTTTCTTTTTATCTTTAAAATATTTGGATTTCTCTTTTGGGTTTTAGAAACCTAGTGTACTCTCCATGTACACCTATTATAGCTTCTTCAGAGCAAGGGCCTCAGATCTTCCTGTTTACAAGTCTCAAGCCTCAGGCAAACTACCTGGACCAAGACAATGACATTACTGAAAATCATCATCACACCTGTGCCAAACATTTTGCATGCATTATCAAAATTTGTTCCAAACATGTCAACCATTTTGTGTGCAATATCAAAAATTGTTCAGACAATAATTTTTAAGACAATAATTACTTTCTGAAAATTCATCCCTTTTAAGTCAAAACTACAATGAGATACCAGTTCACACCCATTATGATGGCCACTATTTAAAAAAAAAAAAAAAAAAAAAAAAAAAAAAAACCCTGAAAATAAGAAGTGTTGGTGAGGATGTGGAGAAGTTGAAATACTTGTGCACTGTTTGGTAAGAATATAAAATAGTGCAACTGCTATGGACAACAGTATGGAAGCTCCTTTAAAAATTAAAAATAGAATTAACATATGATCCAGCAATCCAGATTCTAGGTATATGGCCAATAGAAGTGAGAGCAGGGTCTCAAAAAGGTATTTGCATACTCATGTTCACAGCAGCATTATTCACAAAAGCCAAGAGGTGAAGCAACCCACGTGTCTGTGAATGGATAAACAAACTGTGATGTATATATTGGAATGTTTTTTATTTAGCCTTAAAAAAGAAAGAAATCCTGTTCCATGATATAACATGGATGAACCTTGAAGACATTATACTAAGTGAAGTAAACCACCCACAAAAGGACTAATACTATATGATTCCACTTAAGATATCTAAAGTAGTCAAACTGTTTTTTTAAGGACACAAAGTTTTCTTTAGATATTTTTGGGGGAGAAGGGAATTCTACACTTCTACTCAGGAGAAACATTTTTATCAGTATAGAGATCTTTTTCTTTTTTTTTTTTTTTCACACTTGTGCCATGAATTCCTAGGGAATTGGTTCCTGTGCTTAGGCTCCCTTCCAGTGGTTCCCACACAGTGTACTTCTCTGGGTGGAGCAGGCTGATGCTTCAGTGGAAGGAACCCAAGCATCTTTGTCTTCATTCTTTTTCTGATCATTTTCCTTCACACATTTTCGGAAACTATCTTAGCTCTTAGAGTGCTTAATATGCTCAATAAGTATATTAATTCTCTTGACAAGAATCTAGCCCTTGTTTGTTTATGACACTACCCACCACATGCTGGCGACATTGTAGAGTCTTCAGTTTTGCCATGAGAAGATTTGTGGGTCTTATTATTTTTTTTTTGAACAATGCCCAGTCCCTTGATGTCTGCAATATCACCTTTCTTGTAGATTTACATGTATATGGCCAAAGGGACAACTCCCTGTTTTCAAAAAAACCTAGAGAACATATAGCAGGTGCCTCTCAGATATCATTGTTTTAGTCATTTTGCAAACTACTGGTAGATGGTGGTTTCTGCCAAAAAGGTAAAGTAGTCAAACTTAGAAACAAAGTAGAAGGGTGGTGGCCAAGAGCTGAGGAATTGAGTAAAAAGGGTGCTTAATGGATACAGTTACAGATTTGCAAAATGAATAATTCTGGAGATCTGTTATATAACTATGACTATAATTAACATAAGAGAACTGTGGAAAAGGTTAAGATGGTCAGTTTTGGTGTGTGTGTGTGTGTTTACCACAATTAAAAATAAAAAATAAACCATTCGATTCCCCAGCCAGGGCACATAACCAGGTTGCAAACCAGGTCTCCAGTTAGGTCTGTGGCTGGAGGCAGGTAAAATGCAACCATACATTGATGGCTCTCTTCCTCTCTGCCTCTCTCCCTTCCCCCCTTTCTAAAAATAAATAAAATATTTAAAAAAATAAAATAAAATAAACCAGGCTCTCTTACTTTAAAGATTAAGAAACTAAGACTCAGAAGGTTATATGTCTCTCTAAGTAGTCAAAAAGCCAACACTGAAGCCCTGAGAGTACTTGTGACACAGAATATTTTCTCTTACTTTAAATTTAGATTTATTTTCCTTAGAATTTAGAATTTGGTATGTTTGAAAAATTTCTCTTAAACCTTTTAAAGGGGAAAGTACACCTTTTGATTCTTATTTTTAGTTAGCATGACAATGATTTGTCTTCCTAAAATGGTTCTCTTCTGAACAAAGGCAAAGTATGGAAAGTTGGGTTTCAAAACCCAACATTCATTTTCAAATAAAGTGATAGGATAAAACTTAGTGGATGAGATTATTCAAATCTTCAAGTATTGTATGTAGTGGTTTCTTGAGATAAAATTGACATGTTACATTAGTTTTCAAGTATACAATGTAATGATTCAATATTTTAATATATTGGGAAACAATCACCATGATTAGTCTAGTTAACATCCAGGGTGATATTTTTAAAAATAAAGTCTAATGTTTAAACTTTCTGACATGGAATGTGTGAGCTATGCTGAGGAAATCAAAATATGTTTCTCTTAACAGAACTTAAATCTCACGAGTTTACATGAGCCTCTCTTCATTGACTGCAAAGAATTTCTGTTTTCTTCTTCCTCAGTGAACTTTTAAAATAATTTTCCTCCTTACATCAGTAAGGGTTTCTGTAGCTGGATTTTTCTAAATAGTTTTAATTCTAGTGTAAGAGAGAAAGGGATTAATTCATAGAGTATTTTAGTAGGTTTACTTTTGCCCAAGGATAGGTATCAAAAATCCTAATCTCTGGAGTTTGTAAATATTACCTAATTTGGAAAAAGGATCTTGGCAGATGTGATTAAATTCAAAATCTTGATATGAGGCAACAATCCTGGATTATCAGGCAGGCCCTAAATGCCATCAACTGTGTCCTTATAAATGAGAGCTAAAGGGAGATACATAAATACAGAGGAGAAGGTAATGTAAAGACCAAGGCAAAGATTGGAAGGATGTGGCCACAAACCCAGGAGCTCTGGCAGCTACCAGGAATTGGAAAAGGAAAGCAACAGATTCTCCCTTGGAATCCCCTGAGGGAATACAGCCCAATTTCAGACTTCTAGTCTCCAAACTGTGAGAGAATAAATTTCTGTTGTTTTACACCACCAAATTTGTGGTAATCTGTTACAGCAGCCTCAGGAAACTAATGAAGATATGCAAGATCTGTCCTGAAAGTATCACCTGTGCAAACTGTTTTGATTATATTGACATTGGCTCGATACTTTTGAGACAGACTTTGTATTCATGCATGCCCTGTTTACAATGTTACTGAAATTGACCACAAATAAGCTGCAAAAATGAAAATATTATCTATAAAACAATTTATAAGACATATGCATAACCAGAGTGGGGGAAATTTAATGAGAGTTTATAATCAGAACGTAAAAAATCAATGCATGACACATTAAATGCATTTACCTGGCCTCACAGAAGTTCTTCTAACAATGTCTGAAATCACAGGAGTTATGCTCAGAAGAAAGCACAATAAAGAAACACACTGGCTTTGATTCTGTTGGAATCCATCAATAAAGGACATGGATGAGTAGCCAGCATATTATGATAGATTCCATTGTTACTGTCATCAGAATTCCTCAGGCCAAGTACCAGCTTTGGCTGGGTCCTCAGACTGCAGGTTGCCTACCTATTCTCAGGGCCTATGGACCTAGCCTTCAGTCCTGAAGTGTTTTGAGTTCATTAAAGTGGATCTACATGGTCTCTGGCCTCACATTATTGTTCTGGAGCCCCTGCATTAGGTAAGAACCATTCTTCTTCACAGATAATGGCCCTAGAAGGTCAAAGATAAATTAGGCTTGGAATTGCCAAGTTTTACAAATAAACATATCAACCACCCAGTTAAATTTGAGGTTCAGATAACAATGAATAATTTTTTAGTATAAGTATGTCCAATGCAATATTTGAAACATATTTAGACTAAAAATGTACATTATTTATCTCAAATTCACACTGAACAAGATGTTGTAATATGGAATCCAGAGACCCAAATCAGGACCAACCTCTTCCATCACAGACTTTACACTCTGGTCAGGGATGAATTAAGTACAAGAATGACCTGTGGTGTAGGCCACAGGCTGAGTCTTAAAATGGGCACTATCCAAATACTAAAGGCCCATTGAGGTACTTGCTCATGTGTCATTTCCAAAATTTGTTGAAGATGAGTAGGTATCTTGTTGGTCCTGTCATTAGGGAGGCTATATGTTAGCATAGCCATATGTGGGAATGTTTTTACCCTTTCAAGAGTTCAAAAAAGGGCATCTTCCAAGAAGCACTAATTGCTTATCCAAGTACAATATAAAAGCAAAACAAGAACTGAAATCCTAGCCATGCCAAATATCTATTTGTTTTATGTCACACATTTCCAATTTTAAGTTTAGGGTGTAAAATCAAAGCAAAGCAAAACAAAACAGAAATTAATTTTATTATGTAGTCAGATTATATTATGTATAATCTGGTGCCTAAGAATACTATACCTGAATGTCCTGAGCATAATAACCACTCTGTAAGTCTAATCAAAGTCTACTCTACACTAATATAGCAGTCAGACCATCCCCAAAATTAATTATTTTCCTTCCAAAAAGAAAGAGAAAAGTGAGAAGTGTTTACTGTCCTCTGATTTAATAACAGGTTTTTGATACTATTTATAAGTATGTATAATAACTTTCCCAAGGTAAAAGTTCTATTTAAATACAAAATAATAAAAAGTATTTTTCATAGCACAAGAAGTCATTTCTTTTAAAGCTAGAAGCCTCTCCCCTTGAGGATTTTTCAAACTAGATTATTTTTATTCTTTCTTTAGTTCTTTCTTTTGAAAACATTTATTCTTTACCCTTTAAAAAGAAATTATGCATCTGCTGTTTTGAAAATATTTCAAGGTCTTCTTAGGAATATACATATTATGCTCTCAAATCTTGAAATAGCTGGAGTTCTGGAATATATACCAGAATTATTTACTTCTGTAGATCATAAACTCTTTCATTTCCACAATTTTTGCATGTTTTCAGTTTGTATAGTCCTGGGCTTCTGAACAGTATATTCTATGCCATCTTTCCTCTCTCAGTGTATCAGATAGGTATACACCCAAGGCAGTCATTGAAAAACATCTTCCATGTTAAGTCTTCATCTTAAGTCTTTGTGATGCTGAAGCTAAGTTTCCTCTGGCCTTATTAAAAGACCAGAAGGCTGTAGGGTGGAGGCAGAGATTGGTTTAAGAGGGAGTTTTCCATTAGTGCACTTTCTCTATCATTCATGTTCTGAAAATGGGTAAAACTTCTAAAGCTTCAAACATGATGCCTGTTTATTAATATGTTTAAGAGGGGTTTAATGTTTCCAAAGGAATTTGCTTCAAAATATATAGTGCTATGTATTTGGGATATCTGCTGCTGATCAGTATCCCTTGAGTGGCTCTATAGTGGTTTGTTCAATCTGCTCCCTATTGATGAACATGTGGGTTACTCCCAAATTTTTTGTTCAAATAATGCTCAATAAATAATCTTGTGCATATGCTTTTTCAAAGCTATTCAAGTATAATTAGAATTTGATTCTTAGAAGTGAGATTGCTGGGTCAATCTATAAACATATTTGCCTTTTTGCTAGGTATTACACTCCCCACCCCTTAACTTATATACATGTTTTAAACACCTAAGCCTCAAATGAAGCTCTCAAGTATGATTTCTGTGTAGGTGTTCTTCCACCCTCTGTAGTGATTTTAGAGCACTGTGGCTACTCAAAGGTACTGATGTTGGACTCACTCTGGGACAGATAGGCAGGCAAGACCCTCACTGTGACATACGTAGACAACACTTGCCTTCACTCCTCTGTTGCTTTCTTTCTCCATCAGCACCTGTTAAGGACTGAATTCTTGTGCCATCCTAAAGTTCTTATGTTAAAATCTAATCCCCTAAAATGATAGTATTAAGAGGTAGGGCCTTAGGATGGTGATTAGGTCATGAGGGTGAAGCTTTCATGAATGGAACTAGTACCTTATAAGGGTGCCATCTCGCTCCCCCCTTTCTTTCTCTCTCTCTCCCCCACCCTCCCTCTCTACCTCCACCATGTGAGGATATAATGAGAAAAGGGCTGTCTGCAACCACAGAGTGGTTCCCTATCAAAACTTGACCATGCTGGGACCCTGATCTTGGTCTTCCAGCATCCAGAACTATGAAAAATAAATGTCTGTTGTTCATAATCATCCAGTCTTTTGGACTTTGTTATAGCAGCCCTAATTGACTAAGTGTCACTCACTTCAGGGCCTTTGTGAAGCCTCACAGTTTATCTCCCAGGGAACCCTGGTGATGCTTCATCTATCTCTGCTCTCTCTCTAGTAACTTTGAATGATCCTCTGACTTCATCAAAAAGCATCTCTTACTTCCTTTCCTGAGACCTTGTCTGAAGATTTAGAGATAATCCATGATATCATGCATTACTGAATGGGAATTTTAGTTCAACACTGCCTTGTTTATACTCCATTCTTACCCTTGAAGACAAGGCGCTGTGTGCACCACTCCCAGCCTGCTCTAATCATGGGCCTGCACAAAGGATGTATTACTTGTTTCTTTACTATTGAGACAGCTCTGGATTGTTAAATCCAATAATAGAAATATGGCCTGGGGCCTTGTGAAAGAGTGGTCTCCATACTAATTTTTTAAAAGATTTTATTTATTTATTTATTTACTTTTAGAGAGACGGGAAGGGAGGGAGAAAGAGAGGGAGCAAAACATTGATCGGTTGCCTCTCCCACTTCCCCAGAGGGGACCTGGCCTACAACCCAGGCATGTGTCCTGACCAGGAGTAGAAATGGAGACCTTTCAGTTTGAAGGACGACATCCTACTCACTGAACCACACCAGCCAGGGCTCCATGATAATTTTTAAATAAACTAACCATAACCCTACCAGAAAACTATTCTTCAGTGAGTTGACTTTATTAAGACTTTAGATTTGATGACTGGGTTAAATTCATTACCTTTTCTTTGCTGTCCTTACCCCCATTTCTCCTGCCTCTCCAGCCATGGCAGTCCTGAGACAGAGCAGATAAAGCTTCTATGGGGCATACTCCCACAGATAGAGAAAATTACTGCACTTAGAGGTAGGCAGCTTGATAATGTACCCTGGTATTGATTCTGTGTACTTCTCTGCTTCTCTCCCCCCGTGAGGTAATAGCATATACGACCTCTGCCTCAGGCTCCGCTTTCTGGGGAAATCAATCTAAGACATAAAAGAAAAAGGGAGTGACAGAAGCTACAGTGTAGCTAAAATCTCTAACTTGAATTGAGGACTCTTAGGAAGAAAGGCATCAAACATTGGTGAGCAAGGAGACTCAGAGAAAAAGATAATATAGCGCAGAAAGGCTTCTTAGGCTGGCAGCATCAACAATCTTTGTGTGTTAAAAACTGAAGAGAAAAGACCACCACTTTTGCATGGTAAAAAGCCATAGACATAATCAAAAGGAAAAATAAGAAGCAGAAAAATATTTACAGGTTATATATTGCAAAAGCTTTTAACAATTGCAGGGGGGAAAAGAAACAGCAGAAAAATAGGTAAAAGACATGATTAGAGAGTTCTTTAAAAAAAGAAAAAAAGAAAAAACATCTGAAATATGGAAAATGCTCAACTTCACTTATAATAAAGGAAATGCAAATTACAATTACACTGAAATACCATTTCTTGTTTATCAGATTGGTAAAAATTCAGGATAGAAAATGCACTCTGTTGGTGAGTTTGTGGGGAAATAATCACTCTTATTCATTGCTAGTGAAAGTGCAAAATGTTATAGCCCCTACAGAGGGGAATTTGGCAATATCTAGCAAAAATGTAAATACATGTACTGTTTGGCCCAGCAATCACACCCCTTTAGTTTATGTCCATGGGTCATGCATACAAGTTTCCTGGCTCCATCCTCTTCTATATAATTCTTAGCTTCCCCCTGTCTATCCTGTATCCACCAGTTATGCTTCCTAATACCTGCTCTATTACCTGTTTTCTCCTCCTTTCCCCTCTCAGTTGATAACTCTCCCAATGATCCCCACACCTATGATTCGGATCCTATTCTGGTTATTTGCTTAGTTTGATTTTGGATTTTTTTAGGTTTTGTTGTTGATAGTTGTGAGTTTATTATTTTAATATTCATAGCTTTGATCCTCTTTTTCTTAAATAAGTCCCTTTAACATTTCATAAAATAATGGCTTGCTAATGATGAACTTTAGCTTTACCTTATCTGGGAAGCACTTTGTCTGCCCTTCCATTCTAAATGATAGCTTTGCTGGATAGAGTAATCTTGGTTGTAAGTCCCTGCTCTTCATCACTTTGAATACTTCTTGCCAGTCCCTTCTTGACTACAAAGTTCCTTTTGAGAAATCAGCTGATAGTCTTATAGGAGTTACTTTATAGATAACTATCTTCTTTTTTTCTTGCTGCTTTCAAGATCTGTCTTTACCTTTAACTTTTTGGCATTTTAATTATATGTCTTGGTGCAGTCCTCTTTAGGTCTAGCTTGTTTGGGGTTCTCTGTGCTTCCTGGACTTGTATGTCTATTTTCTTCACCAAATCAGGGAAGTTTTCCTTCATTCTTTTTTTCACATAAATTTTCAATTTCTTGCTCTTTCTCTCCTTCTGGCACCCCTATGATTCTAATGTTGGCATGTTTGAAGTTGTCCCAGAGAATCCTAAGCTTTTCCTCATTTATTTTAATTCTTGTTTCCTCCTTCTGTACTGGTCGATTGTTTCTTTCTTCCTTATATTCCAAATCATTGATTTGAAACCTGGTTTTCTTTTCTTCATTGATTTTATGTGGATTTTCTTTCCTTTCACTTAGCATAGCCTTCACTTCTTCCCTTCTGCATTTGCTGTACATATCTGCCAAGTCTGTGAGCATCTTAATCACCAGTTTTGAACTCTGCATCTGTTAGGTTGGCTGACTCCTCATTGCTTCATTCTCCCACTGTAACTTGATCTATTCCCTCTTTTGGACCATAATTCTCTGTGTCCTCAATTGACAAGCTCTTGTATTTGCCTCTGTGTCTTAAAGCTGCCGTACCTGTTTCGTTGTAAAGGGCAGAGCCTTAGGTATTCATCAATGTGAGGCAACCCATTTCACCATTCCATGGCACTTTACATAGGGGAGGGTTCTCTCTGGATGAGTATTTCTTCTTGGTATCTTTGTTGAACTTCAATGCAGCTTGATTTTCCTGGAACTTTTGGTTGCCTCCAGTTTTCAGGTGGATGTATTCCTTTTTAGTCATGGAGGGAGATGCAGTGAGTCAACCTACACCTCCATCTTGACTAGAAGACTCTCTGTCTTTTGTTCTTGATCAGTCTGGTGCAACTTTTGTGCCAGAAGCAAGATGCTCAAAGTTGGAAGCATGCAGTAAGGTTAAAGGAATTAAACTGAAGAGGTTCTCACTGATTAAATTTGGAACAATTTGAGCATAAAAATAATTAATATAATTGAACAAAATACATAAAAATTTAAAAATAACAAAAGAGCCTCAACACAATGAAACATTAGAGGTGATTATTATACATACTTCTAACTTTGAAAATTGGTAATTAAAGTGAAAGATCTGAGCACTTTTTTGCCTTTTCAGTAGAAATCATAAGTTAGAGATAATGAAATAGTCCCAGCTATAAGGGAAAGCTCTTCCTTTCTGTAAAATGTCTGCTAATAAATGAAGAAGAAATGATACAATTAGAACAATCACCATTGTGCTACCTTCAGTTAAATAATTGGTTCACACAAAGAGCATCAGTGGATTCTAAAATATACACTTCCATTTCCTCATGGAGAACTGGATTCGCTAAAAAGTAAAAAATGTTAACTATAATAGAGAGATCCAGAATATTTGTGAAAGGCTTTAAAATGGACCTAGGATTACACTCTTCCGTGAAAAACTACGTGTACAGGTTATCTGATTCCATTGAATCTCTGGGCCTTTCAGAGATGTTTTACAACTCCTTTAGGTTACACAATACTGAGAATAATGCAAGTTACTCCAGTCCATAGAACTTGAAATTATCTAGTAGAGATGCAATTGACTATTACCCTATGGATATTAACCAATTTAAGCAAATCTACTTAAGCATTTATTCAGCCTGTATATGTGTGTGCTCTTTGCACTTTCCTTTGAACCAATTGTCACATCTTTTTTTCTTAACTAATGACTTAAATAAAATCTTTGATACACACTCATTTTATATTTGTATGAGAGCCCTGAGTTTACCCTTTTCAAAAATTGCCCTTTAAACAAGGTGAAACCACCTTAATTCAGTGAACAAAGTTAGCATCACTAATGATGGAGACATTAAAAACCGGAACACAACTTATTCCTGAGCCCACCATCTCCCTGTGATGGGTAAACTTTGTGTATATGTCTCAGGTTTAGTATATGAATTGTAAGCAGGGTCCATCTACTTTAAACATAGATATTTACAAAGTAAAGTGTATGTCAAACTTCCTAAAAATGGGACACATACCACATCACCTATATAGTATTCCTGAAAATAATGTTTAAACCCAAATCTAATTTAAAAATTCGATCTAGTGCTCGCTTCGGCAGCACATATACTAAAATTGGAACGATACAGAGAAGATTAGCATGGCCCCTGCGCAAGGATGACATGCAAATTCGTGAAGCATTCCATATTTTTTAAAAATTATAAATAAATAAATAAATAAAAATAAAAATTAGATCTAACTTCCCCTTTACAGATTAATTGTGGAAAAAGAAACAATTGAAATGATATTGCAGAGAAATAATCCCACAAAGTCAGAGTGCTAGACATACAAAATATCTGATATTCTCTTCCAACAGTTAATGTCAAAAAATAAGGATAAAGGTCTAAACTTAACAAGATTGATGAAGCATAATTACAAGAGATAGTCAATGATTCTTGACTGAATTCTGACCCTAAATAACATTGATAAAAGATCATTTCTAAGCAGTTGGAGACATTTGTAAAGGAAATGGGTATTAGATGATAGAAGTAATTATTAGAGTTATTACTAATTTTCTTATAATGTATTGTGGTTATATAGGAGAAACTTATTTATTTGGAGGTGAATGCTAAAATTATATCTGTACTTTAAAATAGTTCAGAAATGAAAGAAAGAAGGAACTTGTACCCTTTGCAACAACATGGATGGAACTGGAGAGTATTATGCTTAGT